>JAUBNY010000878.1:915059-938126 GCA_032275445.1 Crypturellus soui
GAAAGGGGAAATATATTTTATTAGTTCTGCTGATACAGCTGGGAAAAGAAGCCAATAATTAGGGTATGCCGTCCCTCTATCCGACCTCCACATAATTCCCGCTCAGAAGGAGCTCTGACTAGAAAAGCAGGCGTCGCTCACATCAGCACGGAGATGCCCTACTTGATTGTGTTAATTTCCCTCAAATCTTCTCATTAGCTACTGTTAGCATTTTCCAGTTACAGACATATTAGCCATCATTGTCAAGATACGGGTTTCCTAAGCACTTTAGTTCCGGTCTCTGTCTGAGAAAGTTTACAGGTTAAAGTTCCAGACCTGCTTAGTGGGATTTCAAATAGTTGTATTAGCATAACTAGTACAACCAGTAGCTGCAGAAACAAATTCTTAGTGCAGAAATAAGTTCTAAGATAAGACTCAGCAAATATATGAAACAAATACCTTAAGTAAGAAAGTGTAGAGGAATAGTAAAAGCTGAATTTCAAATAAAATCGGAGTTGATGCCGCATTTACTTTGCCTTACATGTACCTATATACATTCGGGTACAAAATACTAGTCTTTTGTTTGGGTTTCAAGCTTCACTTAGATTGCATTAGTTTCCAGCCATGATCACCTAATATTATTCAAGTATTTAGAATAGTAAACTAGCTATGAAACTAAAAAAAAAAAACCTCATGAGAAACCCTAGAAGAAAAAAACTTCATAGATACTGTAGTTTACAGTTACGAAGCCTACTAATTAATTGGCATCACTGGCTCTTCTTATTTTTCTTATGTATGAAGCATTTATCTTTGTACTGCTCTACAGAATAATGAAATATCACAATTCTTTTGACTTTATACAAAGAACACTGACATTTTCTAAAAGACTCAACTAATTTTTCACTGGAAATTGCACATTCTAGTAAAAAAAGCCCTTCCCGCCCCTCTACAAAACCAAAAAGAACAGATAACAGCTACCTGTGGTACAAAACAATTTTCCTTCTAACCTCAGCATGAATTATGGGATAAATTTCATAGCAAACAAATACAGCAATTGGAGAGGAGCTAATTTAATAGGGGAGCCATTTGCGAAAAGGGGAGGTCACGTTCCCCACCGAAATCTCATAGCAATGAACAAGAGTAGAGGGGGTGGATGGGGAGCTCTGGGAGAAAGGGGGAAAAGGGCAGAAACAACAATCAGACACTGGAAAGATAAACACGAGGAGGATGGGAGGGAAATCAGGGAAGAGCCTCTCTGGAAGGTATTTGCAACAGCAATCTCTGCCCAGTCTCCCCAAGTTCCTTCTAGGGCCAACAGCAGAGACAGGGAACCATAGTTCAGAGGCAACCTGAAGGAATTACCCTAAGTTTCCTAGGGTAAGTTAGGTCTTTGTGGAAGTGTGTATTTTCAAAAATGTTGATTTACTAATAGTCTGTTTAAAGACCAGAGCAAAAATTTTCATTGATTTGAGTTCAATATAGTTTGGCTGACCCTGACTACACGCAAATGTCTGACCCTGAGTTCTGTGGTGACGAGTCAACTGCCAAGCGCCCCAGTGAAGGCTGCAGTGTGCAAAGCCAAGCAGCTAGCACAGGACCTGAAAACAGCACAATGTCTGAGCTAATAAATTCAGTTGCTGGAATCATGATTCCAGAAATATTCACTGGCAATTCTGAAGCCCATCTATCTCAGTTCATCCCCTTAACAGAGGTACAAAATACTTCTTAGTTTTTGGATCCCTGTCACAGCAAGGGTTGACACAGAAAACAACCTGGCCAGACATATTAATGCTGAGATATTTCTACATATGTCAGAAGCAGTTCTTTTGTCACTTTGATAAGTTAATAAACTATGATGCCTATGGAGTTTGAACATTTCCAGACTGAGCTAGTAGCTGAACTGAATCTCAGATTGAATTTTGGATGTAAGTACTCAGTTTCCATCATGCATGTCTTTATTTATTTATTTATTTATTGGATCTCTCTCAATAGCTTAGCTCGTCCTCCTGCAAATCAGGAATTATATACTGATAGCACAAGTCCTTCAGAGCAGTATTTTAACAACAACAACAAAATTCTTGTTTCAGAGATTATGAGATAATATATTAATGAGCGTTAGGAAGACAGTAAGTAGAAGATAATGTATCTTTTGTTTCAACAGCTTTGTGTACCGAGTATTTAAATTGGATTTCAACTAATGTACATCCTAACAACTTGGTAGCTAATGCATGTGACCACAGTCAACTTATCTACTAATCACAAGGTGCTGATGATACCAAATGTCTTGTATTCTACCAAGAAGGTATTACAAGCAATTTATTATTCTTTCATCCATAAACGACTAAGTAGTATACTAGTAAACAACTAAGCAGTATAGGACAATTTCTGGTATTGACCATACCATATCATATTAGCTAGCTGTTCCATCCAATACCACCCTATTGATTCCGGATGAAGTAGTTCTGCTTTTATTTTGCACTGTTGTACGTTTTCTTGGATAAGCATTTAATTTTCCTTCTGTTTTTGTTTTTCATGCTTAAATTCTTTCCCATGGAACTTTTAAGGTTATATCAGAGTATTGAAACAATTTATTTTCTAAAATTATAGAAGTGAAAGAACATTCTTGGAGATCTTATTGCCCTCCAATGTCTATAGACACTACTGTCTTTCCTGCTTTTGCAGGCAATCCATAACTGAAGAGAATATAGCTCTATTAACCTTGCTATATCAGGCAGAATGTCAAATTCTGTGCTATAAATCTTCATCTTAATCATTTATGATTAAATATTCAGATGAGATTATGTGCAACCTAATTCTACACATCCATCTCCACTTCCCTAATTGACAACCGACAGCAACAGAAAAGGAAAAAACCACCACCTTCCTGTAGTACTTTGCCAAAAGCAAGCTTTTGCACGCAACTTTCCATTCTAAGCACATATTTGTATCTTGATCACCATTAAAAGAAAAATTAATGAAGTTTTGTACACTGAGTCATGTGTCTGTTGCTTTATTAAAGACTGTTAAATATTGCCAGTGCTAATCCCAGTAGCCCCCAAATTCTTCTTTCTACAAAGCCTCACTGACTTCAATTCTTCCGTATCTGTCACAGTATTTGACATGCATGCAGTAAAAGCTACATAGGAGCCAAATTCTTAGGGCTCTGGATAAAATTCACCCTTGCACAGAAGAATAATTTAAGATGTATCAACACTAATGCTTCCTCTCAAACTTTAGCCTGGTCTCATTCAGAAAAATAGAAAACTTTCAGCTTTAAGCACCAGATTGAAGCTACCTGGAGTCTAGTTTTGAAAAGGGCTGATCAAGTGTATGTCATCCCAAATCTTGAAGTGGTTGCTATACATCATCAAATTAAAAAAAAAAATCAAGTTAGAAATCTATCATCACTGAAACTGAGACAGCAAACTCAATCTTTAAATCAGGGACACTATATGGGAGACCTAACCAGAAATGGCACGAAGTCTGTCCTCCTGCCAGTGAGAAACTAACTCCCTCAGTGCATCTTCTAGAACTGTGTAAATAACAGCTTCTTCCATTTAGGGAGGGAAGAAAAATGAAAAGTTTAGCTCAAGCAAAATGTGAACTTCTGAAAAGATAGAAGAAAAAAGAAAAATAATCGTGATGTTATTGTTACATCAACCTGGAACAAGTATGTTTTGTTTTGACTTATTTGATTCTGTTACTTTTCTGCTCTCTCCCTTTCTCTCTTAAATGAAGCCAATTCTTAAATGAGAAACACCATTTCAAATGACAAGTCACATTTTTAACAAGAAATTTCTCTCAAGCAGGCATTTTCACAAAATTACTGGAACAAAGTACTTGCAAATTTGCCCCTTTTCATCCAAAAAGACTTGCCAAATGCAACCTGAATCTGTGATTATATCCCAAAATGCCATTTTGTCAAACTTATGCAGGGGGAGGTTGGGGATGGGAGGGGTAAATTGCCTGACTCCATCCTCTGCTGCTTTTTCTAATTGCATTTAAATGATCCGTACAACTGCTCTCCTGCAAGATCCCTTAGGGGCGATATTTCACAGTCTAGCTAACCTCACTATTGAAATGTGTCCTGTTTTTCAGCAAAAACTTCACTAGCTTAGAGCACAACCAGAATTGCTTTCTGCTGACTTCTAAAAACACAAATTTAAGCTAGTTTTAGGATCAAAAGTATGCAAAGACAGAATACCAGCAGTATAGACACAACTGCAGATATTTCACAGCTCAACTGCTCACTGCGGCGGCTGCCGCCGCTCGCTCACCAAGCAAAAATCCCGCCTCAAAGGAGAAGAGAAAAACCTGCCGCCGATCACAGTAATTGAGTAATCTATTCGGCAGCCATTGCTAACAAACTTACGGCGAAAACCTAATGGCCTGGTTCTGTCGTTTTTGCTCAAGATGAGTAAGATGCTTCATACTCGGTGAATCACAGCTGTGAAATCGGCTTCGGCGGGAGTTGTTAAGCCTGCGAGGATGACGAGGAGACCGTGGGAGCTGGGCAACCTGGCGGCAGGTCCGGCACGGGGACCCCGGCCCCGCACGGGCACCTTGGCCCCCTTCTGCCTTCCGATCGGTGAGCGCTGCCCGCCCAGGTGCGGCCTCGCAGTGGGGCACAGCGCCTTCCCCGCTCGCTCCGACAAGACCGATTTATTTCCTCGGAGTAATCCAGTTTCTGAAGCACCTCGCTTTATGTAACGCTGAAACAAGACAACAACAAAACCCTCCATGTCTGAGGTTAGGAAAACTCTAACTTGAACAAGCCAAAAAACAAACAAACAAAAAACTACTGAACACAGCCTAGAGTGCTACTTGACATCTACCTAAGTCACTACAGTTCAGGACAAAGACTATGTAATCTGGCTCCATTAAGCTATATTGTTCTATTTCTCAGTTACTCTCATTTTCTGGCTCTTGTGCTCTTTCTGCAGTATTAATAGCTAAAAGTTCTGCAGTGTTAATAGCTAAAAGTTCCAGAATGAAGTATTACAAAATAAAACTTTTCACAATAGCATGATGTTCATTTCAGATTTTAAGGAAAAAAATAAACAAAAACCCCTCAATTTGCAGGGTCTAATAAAACTCCTTTTGCTTTAAGTAAGCAGGAGGTCTTACAAAGCACCAAGCACATAGTCTGGTCAAATATACAGACTTTTTTTCCCTTTGTTTTGAGTCATTTACCACAATGCCTCAGGTCTGAGTTATATAAAGTTCAACACAAGTTTCAGCCATGACATTATTTTCCTTTGTCACTGTGGCTACCTAAGCAAATAATTCAGTGCTCATGACTGCTGAGCTCCCAGTAAATTCTCACTGAGTTTATATACCTAAAATGAGCCTTGTACCTTTTGAAATGTTTTGGTCCCACACATTTATTATCATAGCAAACTACAAGCACAATTTTATGGCATGTTGCAGTGTATGGAGAGCTCTAATTTAACTATGGTCTCAGGGTATGCCACAAATCTAGAGCTTAAATCATTGACTCTGAAGTTTTTAAGCCCCTTGATTTCATAACATGTGACAATACATCTCCGTGGAACAAAATCAAAATGTAGAAAGCCTGAATTTGTTTTGACTGTATTTCTACCAGCATTTTTTATCTGTTTAGTTCATGCCTGAAGAATAAACAAAATCCCAATATGGTCAAAACAGCCTGTGATATACAAACTTCTATCTAATATAAAATTCTGAATCCCCAAAACTAAAGCATATATAGAATGGAAATACCTAGAAAATATTCATGCAGTTTTTTAAGCATAGGTTTCCCTAGAGGAGAAGAAAGGTTGAGAGCGTTGCATACTCTCACACCATGTATCACAAGCACAGGGTCTTTCAGGGAAGCTGTGGCTGTGGCCACCCAGGACCATCTTCCTAATTCCCTCACATATGCTGTGTTTTTTTCTTTTTTTTTCTACACCAATGAGTTAATGTTTTTTCCTGCTTTTTTTTCCAACGAGTTAGTTCCTTTCTTTACAGACCCTATTAATCTCTTTATCCAGCTCTACTAAAAACTTCTAATGTGTATGAAAAGTGTTCACTTGCCAGACAGAATATGTGTACCACTTTTTCTTCATCTACCAAATAAATTGAGTTAGTAAGAAGATTATCAGATTACTCTGGCATTTTATTCCATTCTCCTCTTTGATCGTGTGTATTTAGAAAAGTTTTTAAAGGATGGATATGTAAAACTTTACTTACTTAAAGCTCTCCATTTGTGGAGTAATTTTCTTTCTCAGGTTCCTAAACATGGAGCTCTATTTGCTGTTCTCCAGTCTTATGGAGGTATCTTATGGATACCTCTGTCTTAACAAATTACATAGACAGTTCTTATAGTATTTTGGAATGGAAATTATTCAGTCCCCCTGATTTTACTAAGGTATTCATTTACTAAGGTATTCATTGTTGATTTCCCTGCAGCTGTGGTAATTTCTGTTTTCATACATCATCTATATTATTTGTCTTCCCTTTGCCACCATGCTAACATCATCATCTTTCCTGAAAAATGAGGGAAAGCAATGAGCCATATCTAGATCATCTTTAATATCAATCCTCACAAGATAGTGGCTCTTTCATTCTTCCCTTTTCTCACCCCGGCTACGTAGCTGAAGTTATTATTTGTTTTTCCTTTTGCAAAGTCTAGCTCAGCTTAGCTTTTTGAAATTTTCACCTTATCTCAAACTTCCTGACCTCTAAGATTTAGCCTGAGTTGCTGATTAAGCAAATGAGAAGGTTTTCTGTATGTTGAGGGTAGGGAGGAAGGAGAGATGCCTCTTGCTTACTCCTAATGCATTCTTAGTCCTAAGATATACACATTCTAGAGCCACACCTTGCATATTTTTCTCTGCCAGTATCAGAATCACTTTCAAAGCAATTCAAAGTCCATATCATTTCCAAAGCAATTCTAAGTGCATACTTATATATGGAAGTTTCCCTCACTAGCCATTTCCTTCAGTTATGAAATTTTGCACTTTTGAAAAAAAATCTTAGTGGCTGTCACTTTTTATTTTCTTATGAAACTTAAGCTGAAGATACTCATGATCACTCTATTCAAGCTTATTTAGTATTGCCATCCTTCTATAGTGTCTTTATTACTTAGTAAAAAAATCTAAAACTATTTTTATGTTGATAAAAGCCAAAGCATTCTAACACACCTTCCTAGGGATTTGATGAAGACTATCAGCAAACATCAACTCACCATTACTAATAGCCTGTGTTCTCCAAAATTCATTTAAGTAGTTAAAATTGCCTATGATGACATAATTTCCACAGATTCCCAGAATGTCTCTACTCTTCTCACACTAGGACTCCAGCAAAATTCAAAGCCCAAATTAGTCCAGGGAAAACATATTTGCAAAGAAAAGTTTGAATGCATATTATCTGCTCTTACCAGTTATTACATCAGTGATATTCAGTGGGATAGCAGCAGTTTTCTACTTTGATTTCCCTCAGTAGCATGTGATTTTCGAACATTTACATCCAGTCATGAATGCAGTTTTACCTGATTCAAGTACTGCAAAATTGCTCCTGCTTCTTTTCTTTTCTTGCAAGGGTTTCTGGCAGGTCTGTATCCACACTACATCTTACTGACACTGACATTACATTTCCGTACTCAATGCTCAGCCAAGGAACAGTTGAGGCACAATCCTAAAGCAATATGTCCTCTGCCCCTTCTACTTTCTCATCAGTTTAGAGATTTTTCTTTCTCTTTGACATTCAACCTTCTGTTATTAATAATTCTGCATCCACTGCTGTATCTTCATTACATTCCTTTTGTATTATCCTTTTAATATAGATGTGAATAGGAACTGTGAACAAGTACATATGAGCGCCTCCAACATTCTCCTCACATTTCTCAGTTTAAAGTCCTTCTTCCTGATATGCCAGCTTCACACTGAAGCAGGTTTTTCGGTTAGGCAAGAATAATGCATCTTCAGACATCTCTTTCACCCAGCAGCATACTAAAGGCTGATGCTTCAGAAAGCAACCTTTATAGCACCATCCTTGAGGTATCTGCTGATTGCCTTGGTTTCGTGTCCATGCTCTTATCACAGTGGAACATAAATAAATTTCTGAACATCTCAAAGATGTTTTAAATGAAAGCAGAAACACATCTACCATTGACCTAGTGTTCCTTGCTTTTACATGCACGCCAGAAGATCAGCAGGTTGTTTCTGAAATGAAGACCTTTAGCACATTCCCACTGCAAGATCAGCAAGCTTGAAGAGCTCAACAAGAACAACCCATTTCAAAACTGTAATCAGACAAGTCATGTGGCATTACATTTCCTCACATGAACATTAATTTATATAAGGACAGGGTTGCTCCCCTTGCTTCCCTCCTCAACTATGCAGATGATACAGGGATTTGGGAGAAAAAAAATTACTCAGCTCCAGCCTTTGCAGGCAAACAGGTTGTGAAAGAAGCTCTGTCTACCTTTCCCCTCTATCAAGTTGATCATTTGGAGAACGCTACAGAAGTACAAAGAGCATTCATTTTCCTTCCCAGAACAAAGAAAAAAAAATTCTTCAATCACAATCTGCTCTGTTCCTAGAGAAGTACTGGGCTGTATTTTACCACCAAGGCAATTATGTCCTATGTCCCTATTTATAATTTCATTGCATATCTCTGGGATAAATACTGTTAGCATTAGAAGACATCCAGACTATAGGCTATCTAGGAAATATAGATCATTAGAAGATACAAAGGATAAATTTGTGATGTTATGCATTGCCCTTAAAAACCTTGATTTCATTGCAAACCTATTTACACGGGTTTGACCCAGAAATGTTTGCCACAGTTTAATATATGGTAGCACTGATGCTTCCTAAGGATGCTTATTCTTGTTCGGAGTTGAGACTTATCTTGATTGTGTAGATCCAAAAGTTTATGCCATATTTGTGACCATTTGGGAACATGTATCAAGCACGATCAATGAAAATATAGCTGAACTATTCTGCATAAAGTGATACAGAGAGAGAGGGGTCCAAGTTTGAGTTCAGGTATAACAGACCCACATTCTTGTTCTAGCACAGGATATCTGCACCATAGAAATATTCAGATTTCTACTTTATTCTTTTTCCTACTAGGGCAAGGTTATTCCCTGTAAGTAGTTCAGGTTAAAAGTAAACACTTTTCCCAAATTCTACCTAAGACAAAAAGGAAGATCAGCATTTCCAGAAAAAAAAACAAAAACAGTTTTTAACATCCTGTGATGGAGTTTGTTAGTGACAAAGGAAGATGAATTTTAGAACAACAAAATGAGGTAAAAATCCCAGAAAGCAAATCATCCTCAGTGGATGGATCTCATGGGTCTGACGGCTCAGGAAGGATGGACAGAGCCTTTCAGCTATAGGATAAAGCAAAGGTAATATATAGAAATTGTGCCTCAGAATAAGGCACAATTTCTTGTTTGACAAGTTAAAAAATAAGAGATGATCACAAGATGCTAATTAATGAAAGACAGAAGAAATACTCATACGCTGTAAAGTTGATTGCGGGCAACAATTTGGATTCAAATCATGAATAGACAAACTCTGATTTAGCATGTAATTAAAAAATTTTCTCTGAATTATGCAAGTTTCATTCACTTCTTCAGAAGATACGAGAACACTGCAATCACTTACCAAGTTTGATCCCAACATGCCAAGGGGCAAATGGAGACCCTAAACTGTCATATTCTATTTAAATCTTACGTAGGCTAAAGTGAGTATGATTGCTCAGTATATTAAAGTACTACTAGTGTGTTGATATTTCTTCGTGAACAATCTATGGATATGAATTATTTATTGAGGAGGAAGTGGCTTTTGAGGTGAACATTATTTCTCTCTCCTTGGAGCTAATGCTTGAATATGATCAAAATAGTTGCCAAGAGAAATAGAAAATTAAGAAGATACCTTCATAACTGAAAATGCTCATATTTTACCAGACTCCTTCATGCATTTCTTCCCTTTATGAAGCCTGTATACTAAAATAATGTTCACCTTAAAAATAATAAGACGTGGGACAGCTTGTGTCAGGAAACTGCTTCCAACATATCTTGTCTGTGATGGGGAGCAATAAGTGTCCCTAGCTGTTCTCAGGGCTTTGTGTCTTCCTTGGCTTTAGAATCCGACATTGGTCATGGAAAAGCAGCGTCCAGGAGACCACAAAGTCAGTTTTCCCTCTGATATCAATAACAGTATGTAGATGAATCAGGGCTGTGCTTTGTAGCATAGTGAAGGACCCGTAAATAAGCATGGAGTGAGAACAGGATTTGGGAGAAGGATCCACTTCTTTCACTGGTCCTCCAAGTCCTGAAATACAGTTTTCAAACCCTTGCCCCTTCAAAAGTTTTCACAGGTTTCTGAGGGTTGAGGGAGTAAAAACACTGATGAAACAGTAGCAGACTCCCACCAAGAAGAAAATCTAATGTGACACATTCTGCATTATGACTAAATTAGACTTTATTAGGTCAAAGAGGCATTCTCACAATAGAGTGCACTCTTGAGTGACGGGCACAATATTTGGACCCCAAGTAATTATATGAAATGAACATAAATAGCCATCCCTGTTTCTTCCTCCTTAAATCCTTATGTTACCATTCATAAAGAATTCTCCAAACAGTAATTCATAAATCATCCTGTAAGTATGCCATAGGAAGACACATTTCTATCCTATTCTCAATATTTATTTATTAGTGAATAGTTGTATGCAGCAGACATGAATTAAATCTTTTTTGTAAATTGTCTATGGACAAATTTGAATATTGAATTTATTCCTCATTCAAGGTTATTCTTCAGTATTCAAGGTGCCAAAGTTGATTTCTTTAATAACCAATCCTTTCTGTCTACTAATTAGAAATATCTGAAACAATTTGTTATTTAAATCATATGTCATTCCTTCTGATCCTTGATTGGATGAGTAATGTAATTAAGCAAAACCCATATGAATTGTGAATATTACTACTGAATATGTAATTAAGGTTCTGATTATTATTCTGGCACTCAGGCTTAAAATACACCTTCCATAAGCATTTGCACTAATAAAAGTTCAAGCACCAAAAATCAGTTAACATAGTCAAACTGAATTCATAACTGAACTTCAAAAGAACACTTGTAAGGTTCATTCATTATTATTATGATTATGAAAAGTGTCCTTTTAAATCAGACAACAATTCCTGTATGAGTGCTAGCTGTCAAATAAATCTACTAGCCATTTTTTTTCATGTACTTGTATAAAATTTAAAATTAGGAAGATAGGTTGTGCTGACGTATTGAAAGCAACCTGTGATGATACAATTTCGTAATTTAAACTTCAGGTGTTTAAAGGCTCAGACAATGAATTATTTTATGGAAATTTAAAATCCTTTAAGATTTGGCATTACATATAAAAAATTCAAAACATTATACACTTGCTTGTAATACACATCTAGTTCTAACTTTAGAGTACCCATTAGTATCATTTCTTTATCTCATTACTAAAATACATTTAATCTTAATTCAACCAACAGCCAGCATTTTTCAGAACGTTCTTCCTATCTAATAAAATAACCTTGTCTATCATTCCGTACTTTCAAAATGTTCTAACCCATTTTTCTATGCTGAAAGGGAACGAGACCATCTGATATTCAATAACTAGAAAGGTGCAGACATATCACTTCAGTTTATAAACTTGTCATTTGTAAAACACTGAATATAACAACATATGAATGTGAACTCTGCAGAGAGAGGACAGCTACGAGGAGCGGGACGGTATCTGTCCTGGTAAAACAGATTAACCCTGTGGAAGAGTGCTGGCTCATGGAGGCAATTGGCTTGTCACTACCAAAGGGGCTGGCTCTCCTGTGCAAATACAAAGTGTCTAAAAAGCAGATCAGAAGAGCAGGAATAGCAATGCTCAAGGTGGGAGGACTGAGACCGGATCTAGAATTCACTCTGAGATAAACTAGGAAGGGCACCAGTTTTAAAACACCTTTCTTTCTATTTTGAACACACTTTTAAACCACAGTATCCCAAAGCTCCAGATAATATCAGCATCCTGCTGTGTGAGGAGGTTTTGGAAGGAACAGAAAGAAAACCTCCTCACAAACTGCCTACCGCCTTACCAATGCAGCTGCTAGGTGGGAGGCAGGTTTTGATGAAAGAGAAAAGGATACGCAAGGATTAAAGACTTGCCTTGGGCAAGGTGAAAAAAGTCCCATGGGAAGAACCTCCCATGGCCCAGACCGCTGCTTGGTTATAAAAACAGTTTTCTCCTTCTAAGAGGAGAATTTCTACATCGCTGAGGTGAAGCACACACACATTCACGCTCACAGAACAAGCCCAAATCCTCACATTACTAGTCTAGCTGATACCATCTGAACAACAGCTCCTGCCAGGCAAGGGAACAGGTCCACTTTAGCCAGATCTCCTCTGACCTTCTCAGCTCCCGGGCTTTTGTGCCCTGCTTATCCAAATCAAATCAACTCGTGCAGCTCTCCAAGCGCACAAGGAAGCCTCTTCAGAGACCAACTTGGGGACTTACAGGGGGGTGGCTTGTCTTGAAACCTTGGCTAGTTTTCCCAGCCCTAATTAATTCTCCAAGTCAGTTTGATTATTAATTGGTTAATGCAATAACAGTAGCACTTATAGAACAAAAACAGATTATAGAAAAACATACGCCTACAAAGTATTATTTTTTATGTACAGGAAAGATAATGAATGGCATACCTATGTACCCAACACGGCCCTCACTTCACTGAGGTAATCATCATACTCTGTTATCATGAGTTCTTAATTAACCTGTGTGGTAAAAAATCCTAGCAAATGGTTGTTGATTGTAAATGCAATCCCTCCTTCTGACACATGCATTAATGCGCTATTGTGAAAGTTCAAAGCCATTATTATTGAGTTGTCTTCATGACATTAATTATCTTCCATGCTGTACTTGGCTTTGCTTAGGTAAATCTTCTTTAATTGACCAGTCTTTACTTACAGATCATCTTCACTTAACATGCTACGAATTCTGTTTACATTTATGCTTTTTCCAGTAATTCTATGTTACATGTAGCCTTCACCATTATTCCTGGAAAGGATAACAAAATCTATAGTCAGCTCATTTGTCTGCTGTCACCCAAACAGGTCACTGGTTTCTGAAGCAGAGACATTGACAGCCTGGAAGCCTTGGGCTGAAGTAGATTCCAGTACCTCCTCTACACTGAACTAAAAAAAAAAATGTTGTGCTACACATTTTTCTATAGTATGTTGGATCCAGGCTATAATACAGACCACAGAAGGAGAAAAAAAACACACAAGAATTGGACTAATTTACTGCAGCAGAAGTGGGTAGCTGAAGGAAATAGGCTGAAGGACAGAACTTCTTAAGCAAGCTAGCATATTATGGGCTTAATGCATATAAACCCTTGATTAAACAAATCCTTCAAATATTAAAACTTTCCTTTAACATCCCGGAGATGTCCATTATCGAGAGATGTTCATGTTTTGAGCCTGTTTAACTTAAAGCATGTTTTGACAGGCACATTTAAATGACAATTTATTTTGAATTGTTTCCACCTAAAGCATTTTCCATCTTAGAATTTCAAAGTACTTTACTAAAATTAAGCTTCATAATATTCATATAACAGCCATTCTGCAAATATACACTAAAAGATGAAGGGGTAAAATTTCAGAAGCATGCATTGCTTTTACTGCTCAGTTTGAAGCATTTTAAATTTCCTTCCATCTTTAGAAAAAGATGGTAATAAACACCACTCCAGTGGAAGTAAGTGGGAGATGTGGCTCTTCATTATTGGTAATTGGGTAGGTTAAAATAAAAAGGATATCAAAGCAATGAGTACTGAAAAAATGGGTTCTCCTTGCTATGGAGCTGGTAATAAGTTGGGAGGCAAGAAGTTAGGAGCTAAGGATACAGAATTCCTGAGATTTTATTTTAGCCACAGAACTGCTTGTTACACTGAGGAAAAATCAGGTGTATAAAAATATATTATTGGCCTAGCAGGAAATCAACTCAGAGCAAGTACTGGCCACCCAAATATTTTTTAAAATTCTCTCTAATTCCTTTACCAGACAGAAGTGGAAAAGAAGAGAAAAATCTACTGAATGACACCTTAAAAAATGCACCTCCGCTCATTCTTTTATTGGGTTGACAATATATGACAAAGATGATAAAAATGTAGATAAAGCCATCCTTCCATCTCAGCCAGTTTAGACCATCTAGAGCTACTCCCAGGAGCTAAAAAGGCATTTCCATGCAGATATGTATTATGATCATGTTTGTGGTTATACTACATGTACAAGATGAATGTTTGCAACTAAAACAGCAGAAAAATGATTAAGCAGTTAAAGAAAAAGGGGAATGCCCACCTGATCCCATTTAAAGGTCCAAAGAATAGGTTGCTTCCTCTCGGGCTTCATGAACATTGCATTTCTGTCAAGGACAGAGTGGCAGCACAGTGGGTAGTAAATGTCACCATGGAGTCTCACCTAAGCCTCAGTGGTGAGAAGGGACAGACTTTGTCCCTAAAATTCCTCTTCAAAACAGAATTTGAGTCCTCACACCTGAAAAGGTCAGTAGACTCCGATCTCTTTAACTTGGGCAAATACTTTAATCACAAGGGACTCTGGGCCATCATTATTTAAAACAAAGCAGATTTGGTAACATTTGTCAGGAGCTGGTGCTCATCAGTGCTCAAAGCAGGTTTAAATAGTGCTTACCAACTGGATCCACTAAGGATTTCGGTACCACTCAGCCAGGTTTCTGATTTGCAGGGGACTTAAATGAGAAATAGGAACTCAAGCTGCATGTGCTCAGGTAGTTCTAGATGAAGCCAAGAAATGAAGAAATGGAAGCTTTACAACACTTTTGAGTTAATGTTTATTTTATTACATTATTTATATTTATTTTACTCATATTTTTTTTTATATTTCAATTTTATATTCACATTGTTTATATTTACATTACATTCTGCTACATTAAGGTTCCTCGAGGTTAACAAGGCTCCTGTGCTCATTTTTTTAGATCATAATTTCAGATATATGTGTCTAAAGAATATCTAAGTCCATCTTTGCAGAGCTAAGGCCTATTTTAGGTCTGGATTACAGATTTCCACAAGTGGGAATATAAAGGTTAGGATTACTTTGCTTTAGAAGGAACATACATCTCCCTCATCTCCCAACCTCTAATAACAAAAGCAGCAACGATTTTATCATTACAAAGCTTACTGTTCCATGTTAACCATTACTAAACCATGAAAATATCATTAGAGTGGCTTTCCATACTTTTCTATGTGTGTATGCCTGAAAGCATTCCTGTGCAAGTACGGATTTTCCAATAGAAACTTGGTGTCCAGAGCTTCCTAATCCAAGGTACTTTCCTTGGACCTGCTGCAAATAATCAACTGATCTTTTGGTCTACAGGTGGAAAGACATTATTCTGAAAGAATCCTAGAGTGTATTTGATGTTTATGTGAAAAAGATCCTTAGGGTGAGCAGTGTGGAAAAATGGCACTGCTAACCTTCTTTAAGGGCAGAAATCAGTCAGTAGCTGATAGAGATAAGGAAAACTTTTCCTCCATCTGTACATTTTTTTTTTAATGCTAAACCATCTGTATCTTTCTCTGAAGCAGCTGGTACTGGTCCTTGGTACATTAGTCTTATGGAAGTCACACCTTCCAATTTTAGAAGAACAAGAAGAAGTTACTTTTGTCGTCACATCATTGACTGCCAAACTTCCTCTAAAAACTCCCTACAAAACAGTCTCATTCCATTTGCTCCAACTCATAATATTAAATCATTTGTAACTGATAGTGTTAACCACCCCCACTGATCCATTTTGCCAGTCAAAATGATTTGCATCTTATACCATTAACATATTGAACAAAACAAGCATGTTCCAGCAAAGGAAAAGTAGTGGAAATAATAACATAGTACAGCAACTCTATCTGTAGTTCTCAAGGACCATTAGAAACATTTTGTTTGGGGAAAAAAGAAATGTATTACTCATTTCAGCCATTACAGACAGCGAAACAGAACAAGTGAAGGAGAGAGACATGAGACGCCACCTCAGCAATTAGAGATCACAGCTAATTCAGATTATGGCTGTCAGGAAATTCACACAAAATTTCTTTGAAAAAAAATAAATGTCAGACCCATTATTTTTTAATTCTAAAATTTACAAAAAGATAAACAAGAGAACTGCCTTCCCCATTAAATAATGGCAGACTGATACCTTGTGCTTGAATTCATGAGTGTATAAATGACTACTTACTGCAAAATCAGAATTAAAATTGTATCTGAGATTTTCCCTGCGAGTTTGTCCAGCTGTAGAACCCTTTCCCCGCCCCGTCTCCAATCTCTCAAGCAGCCACTTATAAGATTACTCAGATAATCTCTTTTTGGTCAGTAGCTGAAGAAGAATCAACTGGCATTAAGATACACAGCCTACAAGGATTAACTGTTATTCCTGCACCTTTCCACAACTTATCTCCCTTTATATTCTCTTTCAATGTTCCCTCAGTTCTCCCTCATGTTCTCTTTCATATCAGTCTCTTTCTATTTTAAAAATCAAACAAAGACAAACCATTTTATAGGCTCTTTGCCTCCATTCCTATTTGTCTACTTGACACAATGTATACAACCGACAGTCGTGTGAAAATGGACAAAAGCGGCACCACTCTTTAAACACACTTTAGCAAGTACAAGAATTTCTGCTGTCTCTTGAAATGCAGACGGAAGAATTATTGACTTTGGCTGTGTTCAATAAATCCCCCAAAACAGCCCTACTAAAACTGTAAATCACTGTTGTAACTAACCTGTACACACACAGAAAAAAAAATAATTGGAAGAAAGAAATGGAAGGCCAAGCTGGTATTAGACTAGTGACATAGGAATTAATCTCATTTTAAATTTATGAGAACCTTTGTATCTTTGTAGTCAATTCAGTCCTTAGAGTTGAATATTAAGG
Source organism: Crypturellus soui (assembly GCA_032275445.1). Taxonomy (NCBI): domain Eukaryota; kingdom Metazoa; phylum Chordata; class Aves; order Tinamiformes; family Tinamidae; genus Crypturellus; species Crypturellus soui. Next base: position 931,992 of record JAUBNY010000878.1, read on the forward strand.
ACAGAGTTGTCTGACAGAGTGTATTCACAGCAATGAGGTAAGAGCTGATGTAAATAACCTGGAGATACAGAGGAGGAAAACCGAAGCTGCATGTTATTCGGTGATACTGGTCTTCTTAGCTTCCCCACAGGAGATGTGGACATGCAAACTGACCTTTAAGCCATACACACTTTCCTTAGTTAAGGAACACTGAAGAAGGAAATTTTGTCCAGAAAAAAAAAAAATCTTCTGGTGGTAAGAATCCTTTCACAAGATTAAAATATCTAGAAAGAAATTATAATACAAAACATTTGCTTGAATTCACGGTATGCATTTTTAGACATGCTTGCATTTGCATTACAGATTTCTAGAATAAGTGATATCTATGCATTATAACATGAAATCCTTTGAAACAGAAGCTCTTAAAATCCATCAAAAATTTCTACTTCTTAGCAAAGAAAACGAATTTAAATTCTTCCCATATATAATTTGCTAGAAGCATTCTGTGTTCAAAATATAAGTTCACCTACTAAGCCAACTGAGCAGTCAAAAATTTTAGAGCTTGAGTAATCCTTTGAAATCTGAAAACTTATGTAAGTGATAAATATTCTCTGTAGAGAGAACCCTTGTTAATTATTAAAGTACAGCATCTTCTAAAGTACATTGGCGTCTTTTATATGTAGCTAAGGTTATTAGAATAAACTGAATACCAAATCTGATTTGTATGCAGACTTGTAAGAGATTTTTAAGAACATAGTAAAGCTTCACATTTATGTTTGAATTATGTAATTACATAAAGTATAGCATTCAGTTGCATATCACTCTCTTAAAAAAAAAAAGGGGGGGGCATTTATTCTGCTGAACATATTAGCAGAAATTTAAATGTGGTTGGGCCACCTAAACAGTAGTTGGCCCCTACTCCTCCTGCTTTTCTGAAGAGAAAAAAAAAGAAAAGAAAAAAAAAGTCTTTAATTCTTAGTTCTGTCAGTCCATCACGTTTCCTGAGTCCTAAGACACAAGTAAACAAAAGACTAAAGTAAACACATAGCAAGCACAATAGTTAGCCAGAAGGACTTTAAGTCAAGAACGACAGTAACTCTATAGGGTAGTATTGCTGAGTGGTAGCTTTTCTCTATACAGAGAGACAGATGGGGAGGATATGCAATAATCTTGTCTAGGAAATTGCTATGACTCATAAATTTGGACTCAACGTGACAAATTATCTGACAGATTTCAAAACAGTGAGAAAAACTGGTGTCAGATTGAGATATTATCACATCTCAGCGTGAAGTCCAATGGCAGCTGGAATTATTGACCACCTAACTTACACTGATCTCCTACACTGCTGCTGAACAGCAGCATCAAAACCATCATGTAGCGCAAAAGAGAGAAAAAACGTAACTGTTAAGGATGGAGTTGTGCCAATTTAAAGACTGATTATATTTTTTCTTTATTTGTGCTATCCTGTTCACGGTTCCACCTGACAGGCTCAGTCATGCTCAGAAGTAAGCACTTGGGAAAGTTCTAAGAACCACTCGTGCAGAACAGCCACCAATCTCCCTTTTCTTTTTTTGGAAACTGCAAGTTCACCAGCTGAATGCAGCGGTGAGGCTTACGAGTGCTGGCAACGGAGGAGTTTTGGCAGATGCTCTGGCTCTCAGAAATACTCTCCATAAGGCAGCAGAGGGACTACGGCTCACATGGCTTTCAGAAGTCAGCATCACCTGTGCATCTCCTCAACATCACCTGTAACTACGTTTTTCATTTGTTCAAATTAGAATGAGCAAGTAGAAGGAAGATAATTAAAAAAAAACTCCATGGAACCAGAGATAGTTAAATCCCACCATATTGGTGAACATGGTGGGGTCTTTGGACAGGCCACAGAGCAGCAGAGGGGCTCCTCAGGGAGCGAGAGCCACAGAGCAACGAACTGGTTCCTCCTCTTCCTCCTCTGCCTGGCACAGCTCACAAACCTCAGCCAAAACCCATGAGATGATTAATCATCTCGCTATCCCCTCGGCGACCCAGAAATAATTTCAAAGGGTAATTTCCAGCCACCTTCTCCCCAGTGATTCACCCTTGCTCTGGCCTTGTTGGCTCAGCAAGCCACCGCTCTCCCTCCAGGCACCTCCAGTGCCACCGCCTCCCACACGGCGCCGGGAGCCTCCGAGCCCTCCGGGCACCGACGGCGCCAGCCGCTCGTGTGAGCCGTCCCCACGCGGGTCAGGCAGCCAGCCGGGAACAGCTCCTAGTTTTCCAACAAGGCCAAGCCCTCCTCCTGCCATCCCAGCTTCCCTCGTGGTCTCCCAGTGTTGCTCCCATGCCCGCTTTGCTCCATCTCTTAAGTGTGTCCCTGCTTGCCTGCCAGCTCACCCAGAAAAAGGGTTTCCAAGGCAATGGGCCAGCTCCACGGGCGCCAAATGAACACTATTATCTCCTGCATCCAGGCCCCCAAGTGCCGTTATCCACAGCCCAGTCTGAAATCTGGGGTTAAGCCTGAAAAGCTGAGGAAATCAAAAGGGCGCTCGAGGGCAACGCGTAGGCGCTTTCATGCCTGGCTCAAAAGCCGATGGTTCATCCAAATCCTGCACAGAAGCGTGTCTCCCTTCCTAATAAAGTACAGCGGGCTGTGAAAGCATCCGCTTCCCTTTCCCTTTGCAGCAGACTATAAAGACCCTGTGCGCTATATCCTCCTTGTTCCCTCCAGAGCCTGCTAATAAAAATCTGGGTCGCTTGCAGCACATATATGGGAGAACACAGCTCTGCAGCATGGCTTTTGCACGCATATATCAGTAAAACGCAGACCACACCAGAAGTATGGACAGGGAAACACAGCTATAGCTGTCTCTAAATGTGGGATGTATTTGCAAAATCTCGGCAGTGATCAGATTTTAATATGAAATTAGCTGCCTACAAAGGCCTAGTATCTGCGCTCAGCTGTGGCAAGCAGCACCTCAGAGGCTTCCCTGCAATTTTAACAGTGTTGTCAAAGTCTGCAAATACCCAGCCCTGAAAAACATGACCTATGTGCTTGTTCTTCAGAATGGAAGGACCCAATTCTCTACAATTTCCAAGAGAATAAATAAATAAATGTTACCAGCTTGAAGATAAGGAAAAAAAACTATTTGTATTCAACACCAGTCTGTGGCTTAGCTGCTTCTGCAACTCCCTGTCTTTACACTCTAGAAAAAAGAAATGTTTTAATAATTTCAGATTGCCTACTTACAGCATTACTCCATGCAGCATTAAAGGCCTCATTCATTTCCCATTAGCACATTTTAGTTAAAATTAACACATAATCATTTTCAATGATCTGGCTTTCAATATGTTTGTAAACAAAAATTAATCTTGAATGTAATACAAGGAAAAGCTTTGGAATTGTTAGAAAGCAGTCCGATAGAACTAATTACCAAAACCACACTTTTCACTTAAAAAAAAAAAAAAAATCCAAGAGCCTTAAGGTGGTCGTCCCTAGCGTTCCTCAGGACGGCTTCCTGGGATGCAAGACAGAAACAATTCCCCCAACACCGTTGGCAGTGTGACAAATTAAAGGAAACCGAAGACTTCAAGAACAAGTCCAGCACTTCAGGAGAGAGATTGGGCAGTGAATGTCCAAGGAACCAAAAGTGAGCAATAATCTCAACATCCTCAGAGCAAGATACAAATCTCCCTCCATGTATCCTTAACTATACACAAAACTACCAGCCACCAAAAGCTCTCTGGTAATGGTTAGGGCTCCTCACTGACAAAGAAATGACAGCAACATTTTTGCTTGTGGGAGCTTCAATGCCCTAAGTAATAGAAAACTTAAATATAAGCACAGGAGAGATTTACCCAGAGCCAAAAGAAAATGTTGAAATAAAAAAAAAAAAAGGAAAAGCTCGAGGTGCTGAGCAGAGGCTCCCTTGGGTCTTCACAGTTGGGGGAGCCTTCAGGTCCATGCAGCAATGGCAAGGAGTGACCTGGTCACCAAACACATGCAGTCAAAACCCACCTCACAGCACCCCTCTGCCTGGTTATCTGAGCCTGTTGCTCATATAAGGGCAGATGTTAGGAGAAATAGAAGAAATTTTGGACTACGAAGTTGCTGTCAGAAGTGTGAGTGCTCGTCTTTCCAGAAGACCATGCTTTTTTTTTTTTTTCCATCAGTCACATTAGTTCTGACTCCATGGTTATGTACAGAGTTTTCCCACACAACCTTTCCTCTTTTGGTGCTGATCATTAGTTCTAGGTGACTGCAGAGGAGCTTCCCTATGAGGGATGTACTTAGGGAATTAAAAGGAAGTCCCTTTAATGAATTATAAAGCACAGTGATGCAAGTCTGCATACAGCTGACTATATAATATGCACATTTGTGGCAAGCTACAAAGAAATACTACTAAGTTACTCGCAGACAAATAGACAGTTTGCCAGAATAATTTCTCTGTGAAAAAAAAAAAAAAAGAGCATAGCAAGTTAAAGCACAAATATCGTCCTAACACACCTTGTCAAGTTAATATTCTGGTAATCTTATGCTGGTGCACATAAAATATGAAGGAAGCTCCAGATGATCAAAAGATGCTCAGCTATCTTTAAATACGAGGACTAGGTGCTCTAATGAGGGGCGAATTTGATGCTAAAAGAAGATGTGATTCATAAAAACAAGAAGACAGTCTCAGCCTCCTCATCTAGAGAACCACTGTGCAACATCGGAGTCTTCCTTGCACCACCCCAAACCTCCTCCTGTTCTCCCAGACAGGGGCATCACAGGGGACTTTGTAAAACTGACTCCCGCATCACTCAGCACGACACACACTCTTTATCTTTCATATGAGTTAATACTGACATTAATTGTGCATAAAGTTTGAGCCCTTGAACCTACTCTCATGTCTCTGCAGGATCAGGACTGAATATTGCATAAGAGCCATCTCGCTCACAAAGTCCTAAACTTCATTTGGCTTCAGCCGCACAGCTAGAGCACACAGGTGATCCTCAGCACATTGCTCTTCATTCGAAAGTCTCTTCCCCTCTCAACTCCTGTCATAGTTAATACTTAGAACACCTGCAACTTTGAGTTAGTTACACAGTAAGTTTAGGAAACCATGCTTGCTATAATGAATCAAATAATCTGGAAATGATATTTAAAAATGCATTTCAAAATCTGAAGTATGTTATCCAGGGGTACTTAGTGCTCAAAGGGCACAACCAAAACTGAGTTGCACTTTGTGCTGTACTAATACAGAGCAAAAGCCCAACAGGGCGGGCCAGAGATTAAAACTGCAGCTGGAAGTTTAGAAAACATATTGATAGTCCCAAATGCAAGAATTCTGACAAAGCACAACAGAAACTCTTGAGAATTTCTTTCAACCTGTCAGACAAGACACTCCAAAAGCAAGCTCCGCTGCTGCTTTGCTGAAGCGCCCCATCGGGCAGACTCCTCACGTGCAGCCCCTACCTGCCATGGTTCTACCTGGATATCTTCACCCCCGAGACGGTCCTAAATTCCATGCGATTCGGACACCACCACGTGCACGTAAAAGGCGTTCGGGCTCCATCTACGCTTTTCCTCGCAAAGTAACCCCAGAGCGGCCGTGCACTGCATTACTTTCGCAAACCATGATGTCACCTGCCCTTCCCTCGGCGTCTCACCAGCGCATCCCTCCCGCCGAGCAGCGCGCTCCGCGCACGCCTCGCACAGCAGCTGCGCCAAAGTTTCACGGAGCAGCGGCGCCCGCAACACGCGCCCGCGCCGCACGCGCGGCAGCAACGCGGGGCACCCGCGCACCGGCCAGAGGATCGGGAACTCCGCGCGGCCGCGCTCAGCGAGGCGCAGAACCGCGCACCGGCACCGCCGCGCGGACAGTCTCCGTCTTTTACCCCCCTCCTTTTATTTCCTCTCTTTTTAGCCCCTCGTTTTCTATATGTATTTTTATGTACGTTCCCAGGAGCCGCGGGTGAGGGCGCGAGGCGGCCGCCCAGTCCCCGCGGCGCGGCGGGCAGCGGGAGGGGGAGAGGCCGCGCCGGGGTCCGCCGCCGCGCTCCGCTCCGCGCCGCCCCGCGCCTCCTCACCTCCAGACCTGCCCCAGCTGCAGGATGTGGACGAGCGACTGCAGGAGCCAGACGCAGCAGGCGCACGAGGCCGAGGCGCCGCCGCCGGCGCCCGCGCGGCCGCCGCCG
>JAUBNY010000878.1:944229-965191 GCA_032275445.1 Crypturellus soui
AATCTCTGCTCCTGACAGGCTCAATAGCTGAAAAAGTGCCTCAAAACACAGCAGTGCCATTGTAAGTGCCTAAGACCCCCTCTTACGAGGGAGAAACAGGTAAACTTCTTATGATAGAAACCCTCAATTCCTGTCTCCATTCAAAAATGACAACCCCTGCCTCTATTTAAAGATGTGGTTCCTATCTTACTTGCAGATATCTAATATATGAACATATGGCATTTTGCTTCCATCTCCCAAGTCTGGAGTCTGTTTTTCCATTGTTAATAACACTTTACAGAGTACATCATATCGCATCCCAGGTCCTACTGATGTCTAACTGGTTCCAAACATGTTGCCCATTAGCATCCCACATTAAAACAAAGCCACTCATACAAACACTCATGTCTGAATTTCTTTAAATGCAGCAATTGAAAATTATTTTGCAAAATGTTCACAGGCTTCAGATGTTTTCAACAGATTAATGTTTAAACTGTACACACAGTAGGTGTCAGTAGGAGTTATGGTACAGAGTATATGTTTAACATTTACACACTAAAGTATTTAATTACCTTCCTGTCCAAATATCTTCAGTAACAACAGGCACATGCCAGTGTATGTGCTGATAACTTAGCTACTTCACTGAAAGGGAGGGAGTATTTCATTTCAATTAAGCCAATAACCATCAAATTCAAACAAGAACAAATTAGGAAAAAAAGTTTACACAAATACTTTCATTTCCAACATTTGTAAATTGTTAATATTAAAATATTACATATTCTTAAACATAATGAATACAAACAGATATTGTTTGCTTGCTGTAATTTGAGGTTATTTTATTCATAGCCCTACATGCAGACACACACACAAAAATATTTTTGAACTACAAGCTTGCCTTTAAAATTGAGAAAAGATGCATGAATCAAGTATTCCCATATGTTCATCTACTTTTACATTACAAAGAATACTCTGAAATGTTACCTAGTTTCAGGAATTATTTTGCGTTATAACATCCTCCTACCAATTCATGTATTTCTTAGGCATAAATTTATTTTCTGCAGCATATGTAGGTTCATGTGAAGATGCAGACATACATGTACCCACCACAAGAGATCTGGCAGGGTAGAAATCCAGTGAATTTTGGCTCCTGGACACACACCTAACTTTAAGTAGTCTAGAAATCAACTGTAAATTGTGGCTGCTCTTCAAATGCTCACAATTTTGGCACATGCTTATTTTTGTTTTGTGTGCTTGCAGAAAGTTTAAAGATTAGATGCATGTAAATACATTGAATAAGCACAAAATATTTGTTGTTGTTGTTCTTACTTTTTTTTTTTTTTTTTTTTTTTTTTGCTTCCAACACCCTATACTGCCTGTAGAGGGGCTGGGGTGCTGTTGACACCAGTGATGCCTCTGTAGGAGGACAGAGTTGTAGCCCTGGAAAGCAGAGACTGCCTGGACTGACAAAACCCGGGGCATTTGTCCCCCAGAGGAGCATTGGGAGGAGCAGGGAAACAGGTGGAAGAGGCCAGGCCAGGTTGTAGTGGATAGAAGTGTTCAACTGCTGCTCCCTTCCCTTTGCCTTCCTCCAAATAAATTAATTCCTGATTTATGTGGACAGAAGGATTGAGAACTGTCTAGCTTAGATGACAACATACTGAAGTATGAAGTGATTTTTTTTCAATATTTTTGAAAAAATTAACTGAGGACTTCTTAAATTTGCATGTATTACTTAGAAGTCGATATCAGTGAGCTTTCTTGTTGCTTCATGTTTTGTATTTACATATACAACCAAAGATAGACATAAATATGTAACTTAAGATAGTAACAGAGACAGCCACATGGGAAGACACTGCAGGAAGCAAGTTTGTAGACAAGCTTGATACAAAACTTACGACTTTTTCATTGCCATTTGGCATTCAGAAACCATTGAACAACCAAGCAAAGCATATTTTATGATAAATAGAAATGGCACTTATGAGGTACCTAAGAAGGCATCACCATGACCTATTGCATTGTATTCAAGAGAGATTTAATAATTTTCCAACGTTCAAAGAAGAAAGGTGGAAAGACTCCTAGTTTCTTTCCCCTTTGCTTCACTTTTTTTTTTTTTCTTTTTAACAAAATTATTTTTTAGTAAGTGTAAGTAATTTATAAAAGTAAGATTTTGTTTGTTTGGTTGGTTGTTGTTGTTGTTGCTTTAAAAGATGCCAAATCACAGACATGTACAAGGAAGATTCTATGACAGCGCAGAAAGTCAGGACACTTCTTTATTTTGGTGTTCAGTTTGGATAAGTTTATATACTTTTCCAGGTTACTGCTCTTCTTTATGGAAAAGGAATTTGAAGGTCCATTTTAATTGATATATGAGCAGAGGATTTTATATTTGTAAACACAGTTAAAAATACTAACAACTCACCAGGACCAGATGATATTCATCCAAGGCTTCTAAAGGGACACAAAGGATCACTTGATATTTTGGTTTCCATAACTGACAAATTGCGGGATAGAGAGATGCAATAGAACTGCTCTTATTTTATACTTAAGAGGAGAATCTCTTTTCTTTTGCATGATGAGTTTCAGCTAGGCCACACTTGGAATTGCTGTGAGAATATTAAATGCTCCAATGAGCCAGTCAAAATATGGTTATATTTTTCACACCTTTAACAGCAGTAGCAAAGGAAACTGAAACACTCCTGGGGCTAAAATGGGCAGAAATATGTCCATAAAATCAATTAAGAAATATGTAAAAGCACATTGGGGGAAAAAAGGTAAAATTAAATAACACTCGCCTCTTACTGGACACTTTCAGTCTTCTATTTTTAAGTTTTGTGAGTTGTAATATTCTGTTTTTAATTCTGAATATTTAATGGTTTGTTTTTGTGCTTTTCTCATCTTTAACTCTGTATTTTCTCAAACTAGATATATAAAAAAATACTAATGAGAGATTTTTTAATTGTTTGAATTATGATTTTCTGCAAGATTCAAGTATATGACTCATGTTTTCTGCTTTGGAATCCCTCAGAACTTGAACCCAATCCCATCGAAGCATCTGAGTCAGAGACAAAGAGCCTCTCACAGTATTGCCTCCAGCTGGTACCTAAATGTGACAAGATTTCAGGCTTTTAGACTCTCATAATTTGCATAAGTAGGAGTCCTAACTTATCATTTTTGTTAAAGGACAAGAAGCTTTTTTCTTTTTCTTTTTTTTTTTTTCAAATGATTCTAACAGAGTGTCTAGGAAATTATTTTTTCAAAAGTCTTACTGAAATAATTAACAAAATCCCATACTCATGAGTGATGCAGAATTCACAGCCAACACATCAAAGTGACTTAACATTACTCAGTCCAAAATGTGCTCCAAATTTACCCCATTTTTTTCGTGCCTACATTTTTGCCCTCAAGGCAGAATGTCTGGAAATGTCACTTGGGGATATGTGCCTAGAAAGTGCTTGCCTTGTGCCTGAATGTTATTCACACTGTGCTGTTCTCTTACTGTCTCTGCTATAGGACCTATTCCTTTCTTACATGGTAACCTGCCCTCTTTTATGGATCTACAAAGAGATGATGGAGCTGGAGGAAGGCAGCAGTAGCTGAACCCTTAGCTCCGCTACTCTGCTTTCCAGTGCTACACCTCTGGCCTCCTTAGGAGATGTCATTTAGGATGCACCCACCAGAAGCACGCGTTTCTCCTCCTCCCCATAGGCAGTGCAGTGTGTTGGGAGCAAAGGAACCAGGGCACCTGCTAGTGCAACAGCAGCAGCAGCAGGAGAGCCCTGGCTTCTGCCACACAAGGTGGTAACTCCAGTGTTGCTTTAGCCTGCTGTTTTGTCAGGAAGTTGTCCTGCTTGTAAGGACAGAAATTAAGGCGTTGCTATGCCCTATAGGCCCAGTGCCATGGTACACTATGTGGAAAAAGCAGTCTTCAGGTTTGTCTACACAAGCTAAATGTGCTAACTGGCATGTCCTCCAAGAAAGAAGAAGTTTTTTTTTTTTTAATCAAAGTGCAATCCTTTGAAAATAAGTCCTGACAGCACTCACAGTGCTCTTGAAATGAAGCCTCTGCTGTGGTAGCATTCCTGTAGTAAAAGGGTTGAAGAGTTTACAAGGATGTGGATCTGGGGAAGAGAGTCTAATACCTGATTCATGCACCGTACAGGTAGAGGAAATAATTTCCAAACAAGGAAGCTGGCTGCTGAAAGGGGGTGTTCACTGTTAGTAATGAAAAGCAGATTAGGAAGGCATTATTTACACTTGATAAATCAGAAATGGCATCAAAGAGAGCTCATATTACAAACTATTAATGAAAGACATAATAATGAAACAAATCACATAATAGATCACAACAAAGTGTTTCGATGTAATGAATACTGATACTAAGTAAGTGAACTGAGCACTCTGGGGATACAATTTCAAATCCATTCCAACATGCATGGTAGCAGTGTAAGCAAAACCAGCACTTTTAGAAGAAATTGACTGTTATATTGCTCAGTCAGATCACATCCACATCATGCACTAGCTCTCCACTTTGATGATGTATAGGGAAAAATGAAATTGTTTGCCAAGACCCGTTTTTTTGTGTTCGTGTCAGAGTAACCAAAATCTTATCTCCCATGCCCACATAACTTATTTCAAAGAGTAGTGTGAGAAAACAAATATTAAACATATTAAAATGGCAGCCAGACAATGTTTCATCAGTGTGGATTAGAAAATCATTTAATTCTTATAATAACAGCTATACAGTAATAACTTCTGGTACAGAACATGAAGGAGAAACAAGAATCTACTCTAAAATTCAGAATTTTGTACAATTTTTAAAGTTTAGAAGTACTAAAAGCAGGACTTTTGATTAAATAGAGGGATGTGCTACATAACTTTTATGCAATATTTCTATTCTAATGACACATATGAAACCTCTGCTGGTGTGCAACTCATGATTTAATTTCAGATACATCTGTATCCTTAACAGTTCTTAGGTCAGCTCCTGAAATTTCAAAGCTGACCAAGCCAAATATCTATATAGTTGTAGGACATTTGTGAATTTAGAGCTAAATATGTTTCTGCATTTTTCTCTCTCTCTTTTTTGTTTTGTTTTTAAGTAAATTAATTCACACATACAGCAACACAAATACAGCTGGATATCTAAAAGTCAGCAAGCTGAGCAGGAAATAGCCTTGCAATATTATAAAATAGCTATTGCAATATTACTCATGACAGATGATGGAAATTTTCTTTGGGAGTCTCTAAAGAGACCTGTCGGATCTAAAGGTTCTTAGTTGTGGCTCCAGATGGAACTTATTCTTACACAAGATTTATTATGAAAAGTCAGTGGGAAGGTTGCAGACACAGGGTGAGTCCGAGAGCACAAACTCTATGTTTCTTTGGGTTATATACTTAGACCCATAGAAAAAGGAACTAACTGGTGAGGCTGAAGAGTTTTGTGCTTTTTGGGAAAATATCTTGTGAAAATACATTTTAATACATTTTGAAAATGAAACAGATTTATCAGTTTAATAAATATTGACTGATTTGACCCAAAAAGTAATTTAAACCACAAATTATTATCGAAACAAAAATGTTTATGATACTACATACATCTACTCACGAATGCTGAGATGAAGTCTACAGAGCAAATGCTACAGATTTAAATTTCTGTTTTCTAAATTTCAGTCATGCAAAGTTGCTGAGCATCTCTAATTGGATTGGGACGCTGTGCTCATATTAGACATGTTTAATTTACTGTGATGTCTTTAATGCACTGTTTTGACATTCCTTCACAATAATTACAATACCTTCAACATTTTAAAATACAAGTAAATCAAATCAGTATAAATCTGGAGAAGCAACATATTCAGAAAGAATCAGTAAACAAGCAGCTATGGATAAAGTTTCACTACAGTGCGACCATCACCTTCATCTTCAGCCAGCCACCTTGATAGAAAAACATAAAAACTTGTCATGGGTATGGCATGTATAAAACTTAATAATAAGAAAAGTAAGAAGGGCCTGCTTCTGCACCTTTTGATTTCTAGGAGAGTTTTAATATTGACTTATTCAGGAACAGTAATCAACCTGAAAAAAAAAAATCCTAGAAAAGATTTTTCCTTTTCCTAGAAAGGAAGTCCATTCTGTGTTTGCAAGTTATTACCTCTAAACTCCATTCCAGGGATTGGTTACATCTCACGACTCCTTGATGGCCAACAAAATACAAAGTCATGTAGTGGGCTCAACCCTTCTTCTGTAGGAGGTTGCAAGGAAACCCTTCTTGCCTATGGAGGTTCTATCATTTACTACATGAAAAACAGGCCTGATTCCAAAGCTAACATTTTGTGATGATGATAACCAGGACTATAGAGGCAATGGCATTCATTCCCAATGAGATTTCAAAGACCTCCAGCACTTTTACAAGGCTTATGAGAGGCTACCTGATGCAATGAAACCAGGTACTCTCTGGAGAGCTGTCTCCCAAAGACTGAGTACAGGAGGAATTCCCAGCTGGTGCAGAGTTACTAAAACTAAGATGTGAATTTTCACCATGGGAGATATAGGCTGATGCCAGTGGTTGCAGGCTGAAGCACAGCTAATCCTGACTGATAAAATAGTTCAAGGAAGAGCCAGAGCCATTGAGGGTGCAATGTCTATGTAAGACTATAAGCTTTTTAGTAGGCTACTAGAGGATGCCAACCTCCCGACAGACTTAGTATTTTAACTTTATTTATTTATTTATTTATTTTAACCAGATGAGTCTCTCTCTCTTTTTCTCTCTCTCTTTTTTAATGAGAGAATGAACTCATTCCCCATTTATGCAGTAGGCTTATGAGATTGGAAGCCCTTTGAGTTCAAAGGGGGTTGTGAATTTATTGCCTCCTGAGTCACAGAAGCACACAGCGCCTGGGTCCATAATACTCTGGGGAGTGGGCTTTCTAATCTCTTCTACTAAAAGGCTTCTTTTTTTTTTAGAATAAATATCTATTCGTTAGAATAAGGATCGGACTGTAACCCACCAAAGTTAAGGTTAAATATTTAAGTCAGTAGTCTTTACAATAAATCTATATCTCTTAATCTCCCATTTTTCTGTGTTTCACTTTTTAAAATATAAGAGTTTTAACTGATGTAACTGAGAAAATCTTTCCTTAATATACGCTCTTGGTACTAAAGCACAGGTTTTACCATGATGTGATTCAAGTCTTCGCTCAGAGTAGGATTTCTCACATCCCAATGTGTTTTTTATCATGAAACTTTAGATAAAATTGGAAAAATATTTGAAGAATGATTATTACAAGGTATTTTTAAGACATCTTTGCTCTAATCATTGTGGTCTGAGAATGCTTATAAAAAATGGGTGGAATGTTGACTGAAAATCCATTTGTGGATTATGGGTTGAGCAACAATATGATCTAAGCAGTTTTGCTTATACCCACTAACATAAATTTAGGTATTTAGAAGATTAGATAGCACCTGGTCATATATTTGTAAGAAGCTTAATGAAACATCATAATTTTTATGCAGTGCTTTGCAGAGGTATGTACTTATAAACTAAATGAAATTAAACATTTTAGTAGATCTGCAGACTTGGCATTCTGAGAGGTGGCAACATTGGCTGAGATTGGCAACAGCTTCACATTACTTAGACTGTAGTATCCAACTGAGTATCCAAGATGAAAAAAAAAAAAAATGGATCACTGCTTTGTTTTGAGTTCACGTTTGGGAGATGGCTTCCAAAAACTGTTAAGTTCAGAGGAAGAATAAAACTAAATGTACTTGACTACCATTTCTCTTTTAAGATCATCAGACAATGTTTTCTTTCTAGATATAAAAAAAATGCAATATGTTTTAATAATTCTCTGTTCTCCAGTGCATTAAAAAAAAATCCCAAAACACATGAAGGTCTTTTTTATTATTATTGTTGTTTACTATGAAATGCTCTGACTGTACACCATCAGGAACAGTCACTTCAGATATCCCTTGCAGTTTAATGTCCAACTTCTGAGAAGAAAGTGTGCACTAGAAACCTCAACAGGTCTTTGACCAAATAAACTTTTAAATTTATATTATTAGGCCCCTGTACATTACTCTTTACACCATTAAGTTGTATATATATCCTAAGCCTGTATTAAACAGACAATGGAATCGAATAATTTCAGAAGTAAATTAATGTTACTTCTGTACAATAGTACTGAATAACACTACTTTTCCAATTACTTGGAAAAAATACAGTATTTTCCTCTCAATAATTGTTCTCGACAAATTAGATTACAATTTGTGACCAAGTTCCAGAGGTACTGGGAAGGGACTGATAAGAATACAGTACAGAAACAACTAACAGACTAGAAAGACAATTACTCATTCTTGCTATGAAAAAAAATTAGCACCTAAAAAGTAATGATGAGCGGATCTACTGACCTGTTACAGTTAAAGTAATACACTGAATTAGATACATCTGTGATTTCTACTTTTTCCAGAAACCAGCCACTTGCTGTAGAACAAAAAATGAGCAAATTCAATATAATCAAAACACATATAAGGCACAAGAAAGGTTTTTGATTTAATTTCCAAGCCTGAGTGATTCAGTACTTTCAAGCGTATTCAATATCAATAATAAAACTGAAATGTAGATAATTCAAATTACTACCAACATTCCTCTGTTTTATAGAGAAGGTCTTTGATGTTTTTGACAGAAAATATAAAGGTAGATTTTTATTACAACTTAACACATTTTTTCACATTGAAAAGAACAGGTAGTAAGATAAATGAAAAAGAGTACATGGTAATAATGAATACATTCTTGAAATACTATTTTGCTTTTTTCTATAGTCTGAAATGTGCTCAAAGTGTATCCCTAATGTGCTTTCATTTTCTATGTCCATTTAATAAATTAAAAACAGATAGAATTTATCATTAGATATAATTTCTTTAATCACAATCCAAGCCTTAAACAATAGGAAAACAGAACTTCACAGAATCCCAAAATGGTTGAGACTGGAAAGAACTTCTAGAGATCCTGTAGTCCAACCCCTCTGCTCCACCTAGAACACGTGGAACAGAGACGCATCCAGGGGGTTTTGAAGATCTCCAGAGAAGGAGACTCCACAACCTCTCTAGGCACCCTGTTCCAGGGCTCTGTCACCCTCACGGGAAAGTTCTTCCTCACATGGAGGTGAAACGTGCTATGTTTCAACTTGCACCCTTTACCCTTTGTCCTGTCACTGGCCATCACGAAGAAGAGTTTGGTCCCATCTTCCCTACATTCTCCCCTCAGGTACTTATACATGATCAGATCTCGTCTCAATCTTCTCTTCTCTAGGCTAAACTGGCTCAGCTCACTTAGTCTTTCCTTATGATAGATGCTCCAGTCCCTTAATCATCTTCATGGCTCTATGCTGAACCCTCTCTAGAAGCTCCATGTCCTTCTTGTACTGGGGAGCCCAGAACTGCACCCAATACTCCGGATGCGGCCTCACCAGAGCTGAGCAGAGGGGCAGGATCCCCTCCCTTGACCTGCTGGCAACGCTCCTCCTCATGCATCCAGGATCCCATTGGCCTTCTTGGCCATGAGGGCACATTGCTGATGCATGGTTAACTTGTTGTCAACCAGGACTCCCAAATCCCTGTGCCCGAAACTGCTTTCCAGCAGGTCAACCCCCAGTCTGTACTGTAACTTCTATTCCTTTTTATTTAGTGCATTTACACTTATGTTAAATGGAGTGGTGAGCTTGAACATTTTTCATATCCACATTTTTCTTGAAATAATCAATCAGAGAGGCACCCAATTTAGGCCAAAACTCACATTTGCTTATGTTTTAAGCAGATGTTTAATATTCTACTACAGTCAACTATATTACTATGTGGGAAAAATACCTTTCTTCTTGGGCTATAACATTTTCTTTCAATTAATATTTATATAAGATTTTTTTTTAAATTAAATTTTATTATCTGTAAATATTATGTTTTTGCTTGTGTCTTTTGTTGTATTTGCCAAGAGAAATGTTTAGTGCCAACATTTAAAAACTAATAAGGAACATATCGTCAGTAGATTAAAACCTTTTCATATTCTTTGCATGTCTTAGAGATAAAACAATATATTGTAACAAATTACTAAGGTTTTCAGATACTCGGACAAAGTATTAAGTAGACTAAAATATAATATGAAAATATGTTGTGTATTGTGCCAATATATATGCAATTTAAAGGTATAACAATGTTTCTTGCTTTTCATGAACATTTTCAAACAATTATTTAGTAAAACTAGAAAAAAGCATATAAAGGTGTCTACATTTTTCATCTTCAATTCCCAAGAGCCATTTATTGAAATTGTTAACTCCTTTAATGAAATCTTGGGAATTGTTTAATATATCATAGACTCTACTTGGAATATATGACCTTTCATGAAATATCTGTAACTCAGAGTCAAGGTTATTAGCAATAAAAATCTACAGTCCCTCAAATTTACTCAGCACTTTACAAATAAATATTAAGGCCTGTTTGCTCTCCTGAAAAGTTTATAATCTAATATTTTATCATTTATAGATAAAACTCCAGAAGTACTCACTGAGAGTTCCAGTTATAGAGAAATCTAGAGTCAATAAGGAAAGATTAGGAAACAGATGAAACACTTAGAGCAGGTGTTGCATTCAAGGATGCCTGTGAGCATTATAGCTGATGTGACAGAAGACATTTGGAGACGATTTCAGAGCCAAATTTAGAGGAAACAAATCCTAGATATGAGATGGATCAACACAAACCAGCTGTGCTAGGAAAGCAGTGCTAACAACTGTGTTGATCAGAAGGCAGAGAGAAGAGATAATCACCCTGTCAATGGTTTGGGACCCAGGAAATGCGAGTTCAGTCTGTATCTCTGTCCCTGCAGACTTCTGTGCAACTCCCTGAGCACCAGAAGTCTGATTGTGTAGAACTCCCTTCGCAGACCCGCTCTAAGCTGAGCGGTGTGATGTACAGCAGCTAACGCTATTAAGAGGAAAACAAGCAGGAGGATTGTACTTATCGTAAACATTCTCCAGAATTACCCACCACCTACAGATCAAGACTCTAAACAAAACAAAATTTTCTGGTATACATTTTCTTAATATTCAAATCTCCTTACTTTGAAAATTCAATCCCATGTAATTGAACATATTTAATAGGAATTTTAGCTGAGCAGTGACTGAAACATCATACCCCTGGAGATACAGACTGAGAAGTTTTCAGCAAAAAAAAGTGAAGATGAAATTCAAGGGAAATGTGACAGAACCAGAGGTGGTTAAGTAAGGACAGTTAAACTGACTTCATTGATATAAAGATTTGTATTAGCTAGCTGTAGCAGTAGCATGGCTTTAAAAGCCTTTCCAAATGTCAGGCAGGTGTTCAAGCAGGAGATTTTTAAAAGCCTATTGAACATATATATATATATATATATATACTCACCGAATCCTTTCCCATCATGACCAATTTCAATTGAATGAAGGTTTCCTATTTCTTTTGTCATAACCTTGAATGTATCAACCTTTAAAATTAAAATATGGACAATTATTAAAAATAATATATCAGAATCTGGAAAATTGTGCATTTGCTTATCTAAGCTTTGAGACTAATTGGTATGAATTCAGGATAACTGACTGACACCTGGTATGTTTTATTTTCCTTACTGAAGATATCTAGTATAGATCCTCTCCAGCTAGCTGAACTACAGATTAAACATGAAAGATGCACTTTACATCTTACAGTAGATCAATTCTTGGCTTTCATAGACCAGAAAAGTATTTTTATTCAGCATCTTACCAACTTTCAACCAATAAATGAAGACTTTAACAGTTTTTTTTGGTTTATGATACATAAATATACCTTGATGAATGCAAAAGCCAGAAGTTTTTACTGTATGTACCATTACATCTCTCAAATACTGTATACAGTACTAAGCAAGGCACCCTCCTACTTGCTCCTTGAGCCTATAAGCAACAATTTTCATTAACCTTCTCAATATGGCAGACATTAATTGTGTAAAGTTATATTAGAAAACATTCACAGGCACCTTGGCTGGAGAAACTCAGACAACTGCAAGTAGAGAGATATTTTGTATTGCTGGAGATAATGAGTTAGGTCTCATAAGGAAGATATCTTAACTAGAGTTTTAATTATTCAGTCATTACCTTTCAGGAAAACCACAGGAGAAAGGTATGGGAAATATATTTATTTATTGCTACATAAGGGTAACCATCATTATATTTCATCACACAGGCGGTGAACAAATGGAGCAAATCCTTTGCCAAGGAAATGTATTTATTAAAAAGAGGAGAACTTTCTGCTAAGGTATTAGGACATCATAAACAGAATCAGCATTCCTATGCAAGTATCTGTATTTGAACTAAGGATCTCTGAATAGCCTAAAGCGTGATGGACTTCAAAACTAGGTAGGTGTCTGTGATTCCATTTTCTTTATGTATCAGCTCAGAGTGATGCTTTCGGCATCACTTTTCAAGATGAAGTAAAATTGTGGAATACAACAGACTGGTGTATTTTCAACACAAGCATAATGTTGGTGCAACAACAAGAAATGTTGCACAGGCATTTACTTGCACAGGAATAAATGCTTTGAATTCAGGATTGAGGAATCACATAACTACGTAGAGGAGTAGATGCAGTATGGAGATGAGTTTGAGACAGAGAACAACAATAGAGTCACCTAGACGTAACAGAGAGAAAATATTCCTTGGTTTCTCTGGTAAAACGACCAAACACAGAGATATTTGAGATGATATCTTATTAAATTATGTGGAAAATTGGAAAAAAATGCATTAGGTTCTAGAAAGATCTTGGCCTTGCATAAGATATAAGTTCTCAACTTAGAAATGGATACATCCTATAAAATCTATGTCCTCACCCTTCCTCTTTCAAAGGGATCTTGATGCTCCAGTGACCGAGAGAGTTGAAATACCTCAGATTTGTCTTCATTCCCAAATAAAATAATATGCACATTGGCATCAGTTCCTGCTCCCCTTTTGTCACCTGTATACACTTTAATAATATACTCTGTCAGATTTCCTGGTTGACTTCCTTCTATATGTGAGTTGTTATCTATGCCATTCTTCCTTTTGTCTCTTTTAATAACAAAAGATACTGGTATTTCTTTCTGTATTTCTGGGTTATTTGCGTCCACAGAAAATGCTCTGCAAAACAAAACATGTATTTTGGTGCTTACTGAACTACATGTTCAAACAAACAAATTTAAATAAATTTATGTATCTAAAAATGTATACAGGACATTTAAAGATAGGCATTTTTTTAAAAAAAAAAAAAAGAATGATCACTTTGTGACAATATCATTTTAATCTAGCTCAGTGTTTTCAACAATCATCCTATCAAGCTTTACATACAATACTTACTCATTCACTTCAAATACATAAATAGGATCATCCTTTAGAGCTTCCTTTAAATGCAGTTTTCTAACCTCCAGTTTGCAATCTACAAACAAGTAAAAAAAATAATGAAAATGTTGTACAGAATATCCAGGAATTGGATAAAATGTGATGATTATATAGTGATGTTATATTATTTGTTATATTAAAACATCATGTATTAATCCACTGATGCATAGCAACAATTAACTTTAAAATCTTGGCCTCATTATAACATTCCTTATTTTGTTCCTATTTTAAGTTCCTACTTAGAAATTTAAAGTAACCACTTGCTTATTCAGTAAGGCAAGGTAATGATGTTTTCGCTAGCTGTGGACAGACCTGCACATCAGATTCATCAAGGTTCAGAAAAACACTCTAGAGGATGAAGAGCAGATTATGTATCTGGTGCTTCCTCCTCAGTGACTGGTTCACAGGAAGGTTGGAGCTAAGACTCCTTTTCACATGCAGCACAAAGAAGACTTGGCTGAATAATGACCATGAAGGATGTGTAGCAACCTAATGCACACCTCTCCTTCACTAAAGGCTGCTTGCTGAGTTACATCTCCCTTTGAGTCTTGTTCTGGGAACTCCAGCTACACTTGGAGTGTTCTTTTTGCCCTCTCCTCTTTTATTTGCCCTTTTGTTCATCAAACTGTACCCCAGGGGTACACCCACTGCTGGAATCCATGTCCCTTTAACTGTATCAGTAAGAGTTTAATTTAACCTCAGGCTCTGGGGAAGGAATCCCTTCAATTCCTTTACTCTCTTCTACTCAGATGCTAATTTCACACAATTTTGAGGTATGCATGTCTGACATATATATGAATTTTTCAAATACAGTTAAAATTGATTGATGAGTTTAAAAGTTTATTATGATAAGACAGGTAGATAAGAGACAAAAAGTGCAAAAACTTCAAACATATAAGTCTTGTTTTCTTAGAAAAAAAAATCTAAAAATGGTCAAAGATACTACGCGGTAAGTAACATTTTGTGATTATATAACAAATTTCATTTCAGGACATCAAAAAACTATGCAGATAATTAATATTTAGAATATTTCTGAGCAGCATTGTAGCCATCATACAGATGAGTCAAAGAAAAGTTCAGTTATGTCTGTTTAATGGAATTCTGTGGCAAAGCTAATATTTGTCTAATAGGGGTAAAATCCCTCTCAAAATCTTTGAGTGAGAGAACAGAACAGCTGGGGAAAACAATAAAAAACTAAATCACGGACTGAAAATGAAACATTACTGGTTTCTTACATGGGTTAGTATTATTCTCCTAAGTCACATCCTAATAATGGATACAATCACTAGTCTTAATTTTTCTGTTTCTCTTTTTTATATAGGAAAAGTAGTTTTCTTTCTTGATGCAGTAATGATACAGAATTTAGATTCAGGAGTTTTAATGTGACAGAATTCAGGTATTTTCTTTATAAAATATTACCTTTTAAAAACAATGAAAAAAAAAGTCAAAGAAAATTAAATGGGATTTATCTCTGGCAGCAGCTGCATTGCCTTTAACATAAGGCTTGATGTGTGATTCACATCATGAACTTATTCAGAGAGTTAGCAAAAGTAGCTTACCCACTTTACTACTAATTAGAAGAATGATTTTGTCCAGTTCTCCCAGTTCAACAGCATCCATGGCAACTACAAATGACTGAAATAAAATAATTTAGTATTAAATTCGTAAGCTACATTAAATGAAACATATAGGAAGATTTGGAAAAAATACATAGGAAGCACAAGAATGAAATAAAGGATATATGTTAAAGTGCCTTAAGACAAAATACCTCACTGTCCTCTCCCTGATGGACATTCTCCAATGACCAGAGAAGGGATCTGTCTCCTGTATCTCCATGAGTTCCATATACACATGCAGTCATATGCACTACATTTCTCTTGGTCAGAATATTTCTAGAAAATACTATTATATGATATGTAACCACTGCAATATCAAAAGGAAAAACATCTTGTTATTATCATGTCACTACCTTTCATAGCTATTTGATAAAGCACAATGTACTGTTAGATGAAATTAAGCAATGACAGTAAAATTCAAATTGTTTCCAAATTTTTACTTAGTTTTGTCCTGTAAATACAAACACTGGTAGTGTTTACAACCTCATATTATTTCATCTTACTCCTTTTGTAACAGTATCGTGTTATGGAAAAATTATGACAGTGATTTACTTTTTTATTAAGAGCAAATACATAATAGATAAAATTTTAATATGTCTGAAGCCCATCATTGACTTGCTGAAGTTTAAAAAGATTAACTTTCGGTAGGGAGATAAGTTCCTCAGACTTCATTATCTGAGAGATGGAGACAGAAGCTTCTTGCATGTGATTCACAGCACCTTAAGTTGCTGCTTTCAGTGTCAGTCTTATGGGATGTATCCACTGTCTATAGAGGGAGATCAGCAAGACAAGTCTACCTCAGTTGAAATCATAATGTACAAATCTGTGCAGTTCGTGTTTTCTGCAATGGTTGCACTTTCTCAGTTGAAGGCAAAATGACAATATTTGAACAACAAAAGTAAAGATATATTTTATTCCTAAAACCAAATAACGTGAAAGTTCTGAGTAGTTACATCTTTTAACCATCTACCTATTGTGTCTTTTATTTCTCTAAATTCGCTAGATGAATCCTGAGGTTGCAGAAGGCTTCTGTAGGATGTGGATCAAAGCTCAGATTAGTGAGCCACTTATTCCAAACTAGAGTGCTGGTATAAAGTGATCAACTGTGTTCTTTGAAAGTCAAGAAGACTGAAAGTCAAGCAAGTCAAGCAGATAACAGGCTGTTATTATCACCTTTCAGATCTAATGATCATTTAAAATGCTGAGTTCAGTACAACAGCCAATTTATATGGGCCTATATCTCATTTACTACTCATCAGTAATAGGAGAGAGGTAGACTCATCAAAGTGGAGTAGATGCATGGAAAGAAATCCAAGTCCTAAAAAGATAAACATAATGGAATAGTTAGGTACTTCCCAGTTGTGTAATCACTAAGGCAGGATTATTCTGATACGTCCTAATTCCAAGGAGCCTAAGTGATAGAGAATAAAGATAGGTTTAAAATGGAAAGAAAGAGCTGATATTGTCTATGATGACCAGTTTTAGCATGGTAAGATGCAGGAGAGAAGAAGAAATATATGGTCTGTGTGGGGTACAGGGAATGGGGTGTTAAAACCAACAGGAAGAATGAGGCAAGGAAATAATATATTTGGTTAAATGAAGTAGTGCAATCCAGGGAGTAAGTCACTACATGGAACAAAGAAATCTGAGCAGTCCAAATTTTGACTCTGCCTCTGATACTATACCTCTGTTTATTTTAATTGATCTCTGTTTCGCCGCAGCCCCCCAGATCTCAAAGCAGGACTGGAGTTCATCCAGGTAGCCCAGTCAAGAGCAGAGGGAGATGGGGCTAGAGAAGGAAACAAGGCTACACCATAGATCCAAAGTCCATCCAGGAGTCAGAGTCAGAGACAAGCGTAAAGGCAGGTGCACCTACAGAGTAGCTCAGGCTGGGACTGAAGGCCCAGGACTGATTTTTAAAGGAACCCAGGGACTCATGGGCAGAAGGTGAGTGGATGAATGTCCCAAAGGTGAGTGGATGGAGGCCACAGGTGAGGCCCAGTGTGCACTCACAGCCCTTGCATGCTGTAGCCAGCTAGAATTTGAGTTGAACAAACGTCGGTCTATACAATAGACAGACCTGTCAGAGTACACAGCACAAAGAGCAGAAATTGAAGCAGTCTAACACAGGTAAGGGAAGAGGGCTGAAATGCTTCAATGGTGGCCTGTAGTCAGGCAGTGGGGTCACACCATCATAGCTGTGGGCAAAGATTTTATCTCTGTAGAGTGTTGAGTAGACTGGAGAGGAGAAATATGAAGGGAAACATCTCAAAAGATAAGTCATGATAAGTATAATACATATATGAATTATATGAATATATGAATTTTATAATTAAATTAATTTTATAAAATCCTAATGGTTTCATAATATCACTGTGGCTCTGTTCTATTCATTCTATTTTAACTTCTGTGGAAATGATCAGATATTTGAACGCAGTACAATGTATTTTCAATGAACCTTTTCACTATTTCATTGTCTTGCCTTTAAAGCTACAATAATGCAAAAATTACCTTCAATCCAAGCCTGTGTGAGAGAGAAAGAGAGCTGGTTCCTCCCCAGGGGATCCCTGAAGTGTAAGCACCTCAGAGGAAGGTTTTGTGAAGAGAAACTGATAATGTATATACTCAGCTGGAGACCTCTCCCTGTTAATACACCCAAAGGCACACATGGACTGTACACAATCAGATCTCTGGGGTCTGCGCTGTATTTTATCAGCTATATTTTGATGGTGCCAATTAGTCGCTAGTATATGATTCATTGCAATGCCAAGTGCAAGATCAAAAAAAAAAAAAAGAAAAAGAAAACTAATAGGTGAAATACTGGTAGTCTATAAATGATACAGAGCTGAGATGTTTCTGAAATTTAACAGCAAACGTCTTCTGGTAAAGGTGATTATTATCAGCTGCTTTCCATTCCAATTAACATAATACTGGTTTTGCTTTTAGTTGAGAAAGAGAAAATCAAGGAGATAATTAGCCTTAAAAAGCTGATGGAGAAGCAAAGCTGTTTTGCACAGTAAATTGCAAGTAACTCTGTGCATTCAGGATCTCTTTGAACTCCGTGCATGCCACCTACTGCGGCACCTGCTTAAAGATCTCTTGGACATGAAATGGCAAAGATTGGGGAGAACATGTTTCACATTGCCCTAGTTCTTTTGTTTGCTGTAATTACTAAATGTAGTTACAAATCCATTCTTGAATACTTCTAAAACACAAGCGGAATGAAATGAATGCAAGAGATGAGCTTTGTTGTTTGCTTTTTAACCTAAACATATAGGGTAATATAATAGACATTCTTTACTTAGTGACTTCTACCTCTCAATCTGAAAGTATTTTACAAATAAGAAAAATTTACCACCAGAAAAGATCAAAGAATGCAAGAGTGATTTTTTTTTTTTCAAAAAAGAAATTAGGAGCAAAGCTAGAGTCTGAACCAAGGTCATCAGGATTCCAGCCTAAGTGTCTATTTGTTTTCTACATTGCATCATTCTGTTACTGTATGCGTGTACTTGTGCCCATAAATATATCTGCATGTAACTATGATCAGCCTTTTGATTCTATGGAGACTGCTTGTGTGCTTACATTGAGAGACATGTAAATACTTCCCTGAAACTGGGTCATAAGTTTTGATCTAAAGCTTTTTGAGGCAGCTAATTTAACACCCACATCATAACATTTTTGTTGAATTGACTTATTCTTTACCCAAGAAATTAACTTGCTTATTTTTCTGCATAAAATCAGGTACAAATTATTTTAGCATTAAATATTATAATTTGGCATTTTTATAAATTTAGAATTGTTATAGAATAGCATGGAAGTGCAGTTGATATTAGGTGATAGGTTTTCTTTCATTTTGCTTAGGATGGAATTTGTAAGACAATCATTGAGCTAATTTTAACAGCCAAGTATTTGGAGTGTATACATGTAATAAAAATATTCTGTTTATGTCATTTTGAGCTATTTTTAGACAGAATATTTGTTTGGAAAGTGAAGACAAAAATATTACCTGATAGAAGATGAGTTATGAAAAATTATACAGTTAATGTCAGAAAATATGAGCTGCTAAGGACTAAACAAAGAAGAACATAAATATTACATTATTACAAGAAAGGAATATTTCTTAACACTATTCAATGTAGCTTATAATAATGGCTGTGTGCAATCAAATGAATATTGCATTTCACACTTTATGGTAGAGAAATTAAGCTGAGTAGGCACTTCTTTCCCTCATACATTTTAAATTCTTATTCAGAATTTATGAATCATTAAATAAAGACAATAAAATTTTCTGTTTTGATAAAGGTTTCAGTTGTAATATTAGGACAAGTTAACCTCTTGGACTACTCTACTACCCTAGTGTAGATTTATGCTTACCAGAAAGTGCTTCTTTTAATGGCCATTCTACAGGGAATTCGATCCATCTGTCTCCATTAAGAGAAAGAGGAAGAGTTTTATTTATAGTGAGACTGAAGGTATCCAGGGTTGATGTGTTCTGCATTTTAAAGTGATGAAAAGACAACTGGGATATGCTGTTTTCCAAACTCTGAAGTCCAAGTCTGACTTTATAAAGCATCCCCAAATCAGTTGGTAAATGTATCTAGGAAGCAACAAAACAAGAATTGACGTCCCGACAGTAATGTACAGATATTTGCATAGCTACTATAGGAAGGGAAGTAGCTTTTTACAAAGTACTGACTTAGGTCTGTTCTCATTAATCCTTGTGCTAGAACTCCCATTAAGTTCAAAAGCAGCAGAACTGGGTTGAATGTAAGCACTTTTGGAAATACTTGTTTTATACTCTAGAGGCATTCATTGTAATTATCCTATCAAATTTAAATTACATTCTGCACTGACTTCTAAATGTGAATACTTAATGTTAATGCTATTTAAATTGATATGTATTATTAACTATGATTATTTGCTGACAAAAAAGAAAATATTTGATCAATACAAACTTGATAAAACCAAATATTAAAAATGAATCTGGTATGCAACTGAAGATTCCTGTTCTGCTTTTCTTGAATATTTAAGGAATAACATTTGCAAAATTTATAGCACATACATGATGATCTCTCTTTAAAAGGGAACTCAAAGAAAATGTAAATATAGTCAGATCTATATATTATCTTACATCATATGTCACTTGGTTTTTAGCTTGATGTTCGACTTTGTTTCCCATGGAAACTGGATCTGACTTGCCGTTGCTTCCATAAAAAAACATAACCAACTTGGAAATATTTTCTGTCAACTTTTCAAAGTCTTTTTTTGTTTCTTCTTCGTGTTTTGTAAAATAAATCCTCCATCTGCCTTCTAAACAAATAAAATATAGAAAATAAAAAGGAAAAATGATTAAACAGTTCTTGATTTCATATGTGAATGAAGGTACCTGAGATAAAATTCATAAGACATGTATATACACATATAACATTATATATACATATATATATATATACATTATCTTATGCTTACTTCTTTTGGGTTCTGCTCAGCTCCTGTGGAAGAATGGCCTGAAAAAGCAGAAACTTAGAGAAAACCTAGGGCCTAACAGAAGTTTTGGCATTACAGCAGCTTGCTTGGGGGTTCCACAGGCGCTGCTTCCAGGATGGCTGGTACGCACGGACTCTGCTCTTCCACAGACCCCCAGGCAACACGATCTGCCCTCCTCGCAGCTGCCAAGGGGAGTAATGGAGGCTGGAGCGGAGTGAAGACACCGCGGCCAAACTCTGCTGAACTCCCTGCGCTGGGCTGCTGATCAGCCACACAGTAGCTGCCCAACGGGAGATATACGATAAAATGTCCAGTGCTGAACCAACAAGGTGGCAAATCTCTCCTTTCAGATGAACTTTGCTTGAACTTTGCTCATTATAAGCTCATAATGCCAACGCACACCTCCATCCCAAAAGTTACCCCATCCGAGGTATGACCACTCCTCACTGAGCATGAGCTCTG
>JAUBNY010000878.1:983306-1004467 GCA_032275445.1 Crypturellus soui
TGAAAAACCTGGACCTGCCAAAAATTCCCACTGACTAAACTGATTTTAACATGTTCATTCATGGTAACAGAGTATATGGAATTCTCAGGACTCATCAAGACCATCATTTCAATTTAAAAAATCATGACTTCTACAGAGAGGTTTTTATATCCTGGGCTGATGCAGAACAGAGCACAACTGATTTTTATTAGGATTACTGAACTCTACTTTTACCAGGTAATCCAAAAGTTGCTTTTAATAATTCCAACTAGTTGTATTATAAAAGTAAAATAAGGGCTATTTTACTTAAAGTAATGAATATTGTGATTTTTCTGAGTTTATTGCTATATTTCTCCTGCAAAGTCCAGCTTTATAATCACCACGGGAAAATTCTTACATTCTGGTGAAAATTGCTGTAAATAAAGTTTTATGAATTTAGAGCAGGTGAAGATCCATACTGTAAATTCAGAACTCCATGAAGGCAAAAAATTGGCATTCACATTTCTTAAAGTGATGTAAAATAGCTTCAATGGTTATGATTTCATGACTAATCATAAATAGCTATCATTTTCATGTCTATGAGCATTAAAAATAAATGAAACCAAGGATATTCATCAAAAAAATGGAAGTGGAGTGAAAATTCACCATATTCCCAGTGACATAATTCAAGATATGTTAGCTTCTTAGTACTAAAATAGCCTTTAAAGTGTCAATGAATAATTGCCTAGGAATACGGACCTGGAAGTGTTATCTATTAGATCATAAAGTCCAATTCTCTACTACTATATTAACTATATCATATAATCCCTCTCATTTATTTGTCAAGATGTAGTTTGAAAGCAGCTAGTTTAAAACTTCTTTTTAGTCAAGTCTTAAATACAACAATGGTAAAATCTCACTCTCTTGCTTATAAATATTTTAGTTTTCACAGAATGGCATTAATAGATTTCTAGAACACATTTATTTTTATGTAACTTCATCTGTTAGCTTAAATAGTTTTTTTCCCTCCTTGCTGGGTAAACCGCCATTAATGTGACAGATCACAAGTGCATCCATTTTCAGCCATTAATCTGCTAGTCTAACTACACTAAGCTTTTTCAATATCCTTTCTTAAGAAATGTTTGCTGCATCCCTAATCAGCATCTTATATCTGCTTTACAACTATGTGGGTATGAACAAGGCTTTTTGGACACAAGTGATCATAATTGTACATAGCACTCCAGGTGAAATATCACTGTTTCTTTGTATAACAGCATTATTTCCTCTCTACGGATAATGCCTCAACACATGTAATGTCACAGCCATTTTACTCATAACCACATCACATTACTCTCTCAATATTATCCTGTGATCACATAAGAAGCCCAGGTATTTCTCCTACTCATTTCCCATTAGCGAATTCTTACAGCAAAAATCGTTACAAGAGTAAGAGACTTTTTATATAGAGACTTTTTTTTTGATTCTTACCTACTATTTAGGTTCCTAATTTTCAAATAAAACCAATGTAAATTAGGATTTGGATGCAGTTGTGTTCAAGCTTTGTGGTACAGAATTCCATTCAAATGATTTCTTCCAGTTTTCAAGGTCTTTTAAGTTTACTACACAACCTCTTAATGCTCCTAATATTTCTTGACTTTTTAGCATCAAGAAATTTCATTAGCATGTTCATTCTCCCTTCTCTAGCTCATCACAATTTTCTACTACTTTCTACTTTCTAATTATTACCTAATAGTTTCCCATTAAGCAAATAAAATGAGTATTGAAATTTAGGCACATTCATGTCACTGCATTTCTCCTACTGTGAAAGAATATTTCTAAAAAGTATCAGCTTGTCAACATTGTTTCTCAATATATCTTTAATAAGCTTGTGATGTAATTTTTCTCATTTTCCACTATCTCTATTATCTTAACTATCCTTTGAAGAATATTCTAAAATTTTCATATGATTGATTACAAAGTCCATAGTCACCAATATTATGTTTTCCATTTTTTAAAAATAGGTAGTGCATTTGCTGTTTTCATGTCACCTCTTTTGTCTTCATAAAATTATTTTCTGACTACCAGATCTGCTATTCCATTTCCCAATTCTTTCATATTCTTTCAGTACAGAGATGCTTTTGTTTGACACTGTAGGATTGTATGAAACTTTCAGAGTACCATTTGTATTTCAGATTTGGTGATTTCCAATTGTTTATTCCCATGAATACCTTTGGTTTTGCTTCCCTTGCCAGCATTATGCATCCTCAATGGAAGTAAAGTGTTCATTTAGGGATTTTAACTACTTCACCTTTGTCTCTGATGCATTGTTCCTGCACAGTCACACATCTTTCCTTGTTCATATGTTTCCTTATTTACTTTATAAGCAAATGGTTCAGAAGCCTTGCTATTTGTTTTAATTCTCTTATAAAGTCTGACTCAGTTTGACATTTAGTAATTCCCACTGTATACTTATGCTTTCTGACCTCTGAGGTGTAATGCTCTTTGCTAATCAGTCTTTCTTTTAGGCTCTATGCTTACTTGTAATATTCTTTCTGAAGTTATTATATATCAAGAACAGAAGTGATTTTGAATAGATAAGGAACCGAATGTTACTAATCATAGACTTGAAAAATATTGGCAAATAGTAGCAAGCCTGAACTCAAAATTTTGGGGACTATGTGTGGGAAGTGGAAGAAGGAGAATATTGTCGCATAGCTATATTCAAATAATAGTTAAGGTTTACAAATAAGGATGCAAGTTTTCTCACACTTTTTATATTATCAGCTAACAAAGATTGATGCTCTGCATTAACCTCAAGAGAAGCTTGCCTCAATCTGTGCCTATAAAGGGCACTAATGGCACAAAGTTTTTACAAAGTTTTTTACAAACTGGGAATATTTACAATGATATAGTACAGGTATTTCTTATATAAAAATTCCCACTATTTTCATGAAATTAGCTTGAGCCCACTGATCACCATATGATTCTCTTGTCTCTGTAACATTATTTTTATATTCTATTTGATGATGAAAAATATCTGCTCTTTGACCAAAAATAGATATCTAAATAAGAGAATACATCCTACTATCTGTGACTGCAATTATGCGTACAATCTCAGAGGATAAAATGGAATATCCACGAGCATATGAATAAATGTAGATCATTTTACAAAATTGCTGATTGTTGTTACACAACTTTGGATTAGTTAACATAGGCTGATTTTTAACTTAAATTTTAAAAATGGACCTAAGACAACATTTTATGTCTCTAAAATGGACGTATGAAAGAGCAAAGAAAGCCAGCATTATGACAAAGAAGAGAACACATGTTTTCAGTTGTCCAAGTTGTTAATGTCTATGTTCTTTCTGAGTGTTATTCCTCTTCTTTAAATATTTTGAATAGAATACTGGGTTCTGGTCAAGTAACTATTTGCAACAACTCATGACATTGATATAAGTAAAAAAGAAAACTGCAAATAAAAGCGAAACGCTTTTGCAAATATCTGAACATAAGGGAAAATTTCATTCTGCTAAAATAAGAGATTTTGTATTGCTTCTTGTGATTTCATCAGTGTTGCAGGAGCCTTCTGCTCTGCATTGGCTGCCATATGGAGCAACCTACCTCTTTCTGCTACAACTTTTTACAAGTCTCAGCTGAAAATGTATTTTCTTCATTGCCTCCATCACTTAATCTTAGTGTTTATTCTCTGATCATTTTAACTCTATTTAACAGTCTTGGAAAGAGTTTGGTGAGACAGTTTGTCTGAAAGATGCTATTCACATCTAAGCTATATTTCTGTATGTTTTTTTTTAAGTCTTAAACATCACCTGAAAAAGTACAAATTACAATTAAAACAAAAAGTCTGATCAAGCTTTGATAATTCTAGACCTTACCATGAATCTTCCCTGTCAACATCCCGTTTCTGACTTTTCCAAGAAGTCTTAGCATTCGTTTCATCTGTGCATCACCAATTTCGCTGTCTAACCATTGCTGGCATAAAAACACATATTGTCCATCCATCTTGCCTGATTCATGGATGATAATTTGGTCCAGATACCATCCAGCTCCATAACCCACATTATTGTGCTCAACAAGTACTTGGCTTAAGAGTCCGAGGTCTATTGCTTTCAATTCAAACCTACTAACCTGAGAAAGAAAAGGCAAAACGAACATCATAAAACTGATTAATTCATTCATTTTAGAAACATCCTTATGAAGATTGTTTGGAAAGACAGATTCCCATTCATTTTAGGAACCTATTTAGCAAGATTATATTTGGAAAGACAGATTCCTTTCAGTCTGAAGTACTTTTTTTCTTCCTGATACTAAAGAAACAAATATACAGGAAGTTATCTTTGGAGAATTTGTCATTCATAAATATATGGGTCCTTGAATATATGCATTTTCCATTCCTCATTATCAGTATATCTCAGGTTCTATTACAAAAATTATCCTAAAGAGTCTGGGTGGAGAGAAACCTCAGCTCATTACTTCGTCATTTACTTACAGGGGTCTAGTAAAAATGATAGCAAAGCTCTGCAGTCTCTGCTTTACCTGTAGCTCATAACTGAACTGGAGAGAGTGCTAGAAATGTCAGAACACACCTGGTAAATGGAACTTTGACTTAAATAAGGCACTTTTTATTTTAAAATTTTCAAGATCTTTTATATTCTAAGTCTTTTTTTTCAGATGGGAAGTGTATTACTCTGGACAGAAATACTGACACTGTTGATGACTGTGCAAACAAAGGATGATACTGACATTAGAAAGTATAACTAAGGCTGTGCATACACACCAGAAAGAATTGATGTGCTCTTCAGATGTAAATAGACATCTGTTTAAATATTGCTAGCGCTACCAGTAAACAGAAGCTAAATGGCAACAGCACAAGTGCATGTTGGGATGAATAAATTATACAAGCGAGAGAATGAATGTGCTCTGTGCAGGAGAGAATATGAGTGAGTGGGCAGATACATGGGCATGTGTGTGGGTGACATTAAAAAAAAACAGATGGATAGTAGAAACAGACGCTGTAATTTTTATTTGTTGCCAACCAACTTGCCACCAGGCAGGAAAAAAGCATGAGGAGCAGAAAGGAACAAAAGAAGAGACGATTTTTAAAAAGAATTATGTTATCTGATCCCTTCCCCTGCCTGTGTGGAACTGTTCTCTACAATGTGCTCAGAAAAAGAAAACCTCAGATTTATTATTCCTATCACAGCTTTAGGATTTCCAGCACTCTTACCTTGACATATCCATGATCTCCCCAAACAGTTACCATGGCAAGTTACAGACCTTCATATAATTCATAAGTAGCCCAAAATAGGATAGAACTGTGAGAAACAGAGCTTGAAAATAACTTTTTGGGAGCACACATTGCTTTTAAATTTTATTCTCTTTAGTTCCAAGCCAAACATCTTTTTTTTCTAGTTTACATGATCCTTGACTTAGAGAAAATAAATAACCTATATTCCTACTTTTTATGGTCCTTCACACCTAACTCCATCTGAAGAAAGGATCTATCATTAGTCTCATTCTTTGTGGTAATAATTAACAGTCATTAGACAGTGGTCACAATCACACATTGTCGTCATTGATATATGATTATATACATTATACATAGCATAGTATAATATATCATAATAATATATTAAATTAGCTACTCCTTCAGCATTAGCAAGTACGTACTTTTGGTTTATATCATTATTTTTTCTCTTTTCCTTCCTCAGCGTAAAGACATTTGGGATGACATTAAACACACTACTGGAAGCATAACCAATGAAAAGCAAAATCATTTTATTTCAATCGGCTTGTCTGATTTAGCAGCAGTCTTAGGTAGGCAAAATTAAAATTCTCCACTTACTTAATCCATTATGCTGATGAAAAAGTTAAACTTATAATTGCTTAAATAAATATAAACTAGACTTACCTTTTGCAATAATTAAATCAGTTTTATGCTTTCCCCCCCCATATTTTGCTGATATTGTTGTCTTGTTTGTCCTCATATTCAAGAGTTTTATCAGTCAAGGAAGATCCCTTTTTTCCCCTACATCTGAAGGTTTCTTAATTTTGTCTTCTCTGACCATTCTTTCCATATTTTCCAGGGATATTGCTGATATAATTCTGTCCCTTATGACAATCTGCCATTCTCATCCCTTCCTTCCATCTCCTATTCTTATAGACTGTCACTAAAACCTCATTCTGACCTTTCTATACAGCTACTTCTTGTAAAGAGAACCACTGATAGTATTATGTCAGAACACTCATCTACTATTCTGTCTACTACAGCTACCACTAACGTATTTCTAAGGAAGAGCTTAAAAACAGGTAGATTATACACAGAGATATTTCTTGAATATAAAAGATTAAAGAGAGAATATAGAGATACTTCCTGAGTATGAATTTATGAACTCTCCCGGGTTTAGCAATTTGTGGGTCAGGGATTTCCTGAGCAGAGACTGTATCTTTCTACTTAACAGCACTCAATGAAATTGTCTTCCATGACAGTGTGCAGTGGCTTTTTTTCAGCCTACATACATTTCACCATCTGTAACACCTTTGGCACAAAGTGTCTTGGATTAATTATGATCTATCTAAAGGAGAGAAAATAATTCATAGTCCCTTCCAATAAAAAAGTAGGCACATCATCTTAAATTACAATGTGCAAGGTTTACACAGATTATAGTGCTACATGATATTGTGGATGCTAATAATGTTTAAAAGAGATTATTAAAGAAAAATTTGTCTATTAACACTAGGATATCACCTCTGATTAAAGAATATACTTATCTGGGAATCACTAAAGTCTATGTGAACAGCTTGGGCAGTATGTTTCTCCTGTTTCTTCCCTGCAGTCT
Organism: Crypturellus soui; assembly: GCA_032275445.1. NCBI lineage: Eukaryota > Metazoa > Chordata > Aves > Tinamiformes > Tinamidae > Crypturellus > Crypturellus soui. The sequence continues at coordinate 990,122 of JAUBNY010000878.1, forward strand.
TCCCTGGAAGCTTGCAATTAGCTACCACAAAAGGAGAAGTCCCAGACTTGATAAGTTTTTGTAATGAACCAATGCAGCCACCCTTATATGTTTCTATGCTTGGTAAAATATTTTGACATTATAATGCAAATAAAGAAAAAATTGTCTAATGATAACTAAGGCTAGCACAGCAGTGGAACAGATTGCCTAGAAAAGTATCTCAGTCACTAAAGATCTTAAGAAAACCTCATAAAATAAGTATAGAGGATCCTGACAGTGATCAAGAGAAAGTTCTCTTAAAAATCACACCTACTCATACCCAGGTTGAGTCCAGGATATGTGTGAACATATGCAGGTTATTTTGTAGGACATTAATGTTAACTGGCTAAGTTTGACAACAGAATTTTCCCTTAAGATTTAATCTTAAGATCCCCTTAAGATTCTTTTGAGCAATTATAATTTAACATTGACAGACATCTTTATGTGTTTACAATTCTATTTTTAATCAGTTAATTAACATTAACTTAACAAAAACATTTTAATTGTCTCAGCTATACAGGGACAGGTCTTTTAGAAAATAGATTTTAAAGTAAAAGTCATGAGAAAGAGCCCTAGTATTTCTATCACAACTTCAGAGAACTGAATATTAAGCCACAGAAAGTTATATATATATATGTATATAAATATAAATATATATGTATGGGTTCAGTTCTGGTTTCTACAGACACTGATGCTTTGTGTTTTTAAACTTGTTGCTACTGGCATTATTTTTAAATTCTAATCCAAACCGAGGTAAGATGCCTATGACTGACTAGTAAGTAAGTAAGTGGCACATTTTTTCCCCACATTACTACACACTACTGTCCTGTCAATGTACTTGATAACTGAAAAAAAAGGCATTGGAAGACAATAGTAATAAGAAACACATTAAAAAGGTGAGTAAAAATTTTCAGTACTAACCTGTCCTCTTTCAAAATTTGAGTGCCTTAGTCTCCTTCTGCAGGAATCACCTTTTTCTCCAAAAACTGTGATGAACACCTCTGCATCAGTACCTGATGCAGGTAATGTTCCCGTATGAACACTGATTGAATAAAGCACTTCTGTCAATGAAACAAGACATTACCAAATCAGTCTATTTATCGATGTAGCTACCAAGCGTTATAAACAAATTTATTCCATGGAAATGATTAATTTCAGGGCCAAGGAATGAAGAAATGTTAATTGAGATTGATGTTCCATCTGAGATGTATATAGTTTTCCAGCTACTTCATGACAGCACAGCAAAATGTTAGAGAGGAAATGTTCTTATGAAACCTTGTAACAATCTATGCTCATACTGCAAAAAAAGAAAAATGTTGTCTTAGTTCTGGAGTCTTATCCTGAGGCCACTGAAATCAGTTGAAATAACCTAACTGATCTTATTGGACTCCATAGCAAGTCTTGAGTTCTTTTATTAGTTAATGATCTTAAATTTAAAATTTACAAATTGTAATAACATTTTGCAAAAGGAAAAAAAAGCACAGAAATAATGAAATTGAAATCCATTTTTTTGTTCTGTATCAGCTTTGTTCTTTTTTAGCCTGGCAATTACATAATTACAGCTACTATCAATTAATTTGGTTAGGAGAAATGGCTCATCTATTATTCATATATATTATTATTATTCACCACAAAGGATGGCTTGCTATGACTTTTGGCTGATGAGTTATGTAGTACATATTCCTTGAGGCAACATGACAAAGATATCTTTACACGGGTTCTGTAAACGCTGTGCGGAATTAAATAACAGGCTACTGAGATACAAACCCACTTGCAGGCTACCTTTCAAGTGGATGGTGAAAGGGGATACTTTGGATGTCTTATTTAAAGACTCATGAATAGAGCATAATGAATGAGAGGTTTTTATAAATATTACTTATAACCTAATCAGAACAAAAGAATAGTTATCTGATATTTTGAATACAAGGATAAAATGAAACAGAGCTACAGTAGGTGAAAAGAATCTGGAGAAAACTTTGGGTGTTTTTTGCTTATGTGAATCTTGCCATCATGAATTTGAGGGTGCCTTTTTAAAATGTGCAGTTCAGTTTCTCATCTCATGTAAATTGCTCTTTTTTCAAAAAAAAAATTATATAGATATATTAATTGAGGTTTGTATTTTGTTGGACTTTCAAACTGGTACTTAGCTCTGTGGAAACAATATGTGTCATTTTCTTTAAAACTGAAAAAAAAGTAAAGAACAATACACGTTAGTAAAGACCCCACAGATCACACAAGGGTTTAGTCAAGCCTTTAGAAATTTGCCTTTGAGCTTTTTTTTTTTCCACAAAATGCCCATTTTATTTATTGTTTTAGGCAATGCATAGCTTTTTGTGTGTGGCTGTGCATTTTCTTGTGTATTTATTTCTTAGTTCAACAGCATACCCCTGAGTGGTGTCTTATCTGGTCTGACTGCTGCTAGCTCTGTCACAGTCTCTGACCCATCTTCTCCAAATAGAGTCTGGGCTTCAGTGCAAAAGCCCAAGTCTTCTTTAGTGTCCAGGTCTTTCAGACGAAGCTGCAGGCAAAAGCAGAAAAATAGATTTATATATTTTTTTTCCTGAAATATTTCATTTCTTGTTTCTAACCTAACAGAAACTGACATTTCTTCCTATCATTAACATACACATACACGCACACAAATTCTCTCTAAAGGCTACCTGATTCTACATGAGGGCCACAGTAGTTGCTGCATGGCCCTGATTCTGCAGCCTGGTACAGTGGAGGGTGCAGCTTAAATTGATCTGTGCATATCTTCTATTTTAGAATTTTAAATGAATGAATACAATTACAGTAATTAGTGTGAACCTATTTTCCTACGTCTTTTATTTTGCTCCTTTTTATTTGTTTAGATGTGCCTTGCTCTATCACAGCTAGGATTTTCAAAGCTGACAGGAATTAGTTGCCCAATGACCTTAGGAGTTCCCAGCTGAAGAAAGCACTTGAATCTTAATGAATGCCAACAGAAAAGTTTATGTACATTCCACCTTGGATTTTGGAGATGGCAAGATAAAGTTGCAGATTTATGGTCAGTTTAAGTTGGCCTAAAGCCTGAGAGGAATATGTTGACTTTAGCTGCCCATTCCTGCTTACCTCCTTTTCACCAGCACTGGTGCTTTTTGACACCAGGTACTGAAACGGATCAGAAAGCTGACACAGCCGAAAGCCGCGTTTCAGCAAAATGTGTTAGTTCTCAAAGCTGTCTCAGCCGCATTAACACTAGTAGAGGCACAAGGGAGGAATCACCAGATAGGGCCATCTTGCAGGAGCATCATGCACTTGGCTGTGCACAGATTGAGGAAGCTCAGCTGTGAGGACCTGCTATCTTAGGTACTCACAGAGTCAGTGTGTGCATGAGCTATCCTAGATCAATACATAAAATATACCATAAAAACATATCAAGCACACACAGAAGCTTTTCTGGTAATTACGATATTCAAGGTTGAACTTGATGCATAGTTATTATCTAAAAAGCCACAGAAATGGTTTCTTCAGACTTTTGAGTCTCTTTGTATAGAAATATTATATCCAAGACATTAAAGAAAACAACTGTCATGTTACCAAGATACACAGAAATTGAAAATTCTTAGGCAGGGATTCGCAAAATTACTTTAGTCACTTATTACCATGCTGGAACAGACAGCAGCAGCAAAATAAATAAGCTATAACAAATGAATAATTATATAATTGAAATTACTAGAAATCTGAAAGTTCGAAGGTTAAGAATTTGCAGAACTTGCTTACTCTTACTTAGGAATACAACAACTGAAATGTTCCATTCCTATTTATGCTATATGGCCAGTGCCTTGCAAAATAAGGCACAAGGCCTCCAGATGAAGGAAAGCAATTTCCCATCATAATTTTCAGAGCCAAATAGGTAGTTTCTGGAATGAACAAGAGTGATTTTATTTAGATAGTTTTAAATTGCACAAAAATTGCAGCCATTTGTGCACCTATTTTTGCACCAGTAATAAATGGATTTGTTTACACTCAATATCTAACTCCCTCGCATACACAAATATCCTCTCTAACTCCCATCAGTATAAATGTATCTAACTAAATATCTCTAAATATCCAAAACTCTTATCAGAATTAAAATTGCACTAAGAGTTAACTGTATATGTAGACAGTTGAAAGTGGACTGAAAAAAATAAGTTGTATAAATTTATGTAGGCTCTGGTTTTAAAGTAAAATCATATTCTTTATGATAATAAAAATAATTTTGTCTTTTATTTCTGGGATGTGAGAAATTTTATTTTAATTAAGGTAAATCTATCATTTCAACAGTATATAAAGCTTTGGAAATTACAGAAAGCAACTCGATTTTAACTAAGGTTGGGTCATTTTGGAGACAACAGGAAAAACTTTGGCATTCTGAAGGCGCTTTAAACCTAAGAAGAGAAAATGATACAAACAGTAGTGAACAGGGAAACAGTAGTATATCATAGCGAAAGGAATTTAGGGTTTTATCTTCTTTTTATCCTTTGTGGCTGCATCTGTAAACCATGCTTTTGTGAAATTTCTGAAATTGGCTACTACTACTATCATTTAAGCAGAGCGCAAGGAAAATAACTCTTCCTTCTTTTCAGTTAGGGTATTTGGTTTGACCACGGATCCACACTGCACTTACACATACTGACTCTTACAGTTTTGCTATGTCCTTATGTCTGTATTTTTAATACACTGTGAGAGTCTACTCAAATAAGCCAACTTGTTATGTTTTAGATTATGATTCCATGTATAAATAATGTATTAGTAAATGAGTAATAGATGTTATAAGCACAAAAAGTATGTGTTATTGTGGCTTAACTTGTGGGATGTAAGTGCATCAGTTGAGGAGAGCATATAGGTCTATAGCAACCTATTGACTTGTTGGAGACTGGAACAATTTATAGCTACTAATTAACCATTTACTAAGTGACTATTGAAGTACTTAAAAGCATACAAATATTTAAAAGTATAAATCACTTAACTCTTTGTAGACGGCTTGCTTTCAGAAGAAAATTAAGCATATTTTTATGCAGAAACAAACTTAGATTTGTGAAGTTCCTGTCATGTTTTGAATCATCAGTTCTGGAAACCAAAGTCTTATGTAAAATCACTTAATGGATATAATGAGAGTAGTGCCAACATTTTTGCTTCATCAAACGGTCTGGAGAAATGTATTTAAGATGAGAAACTGTTTTTTCATATTTACTCATTTCATTCTTGGAGCCTGAGCTGAACAAAATTACAGAATTACAAAATCAGGTCAACTCCTCATCTGTACTGGTGCCTGGGGTTATTCCTGCCCAGGTGCAGGACCCTGCACTTGTCCTTGTTGAACCTCATGAGGTTTCTCTCTGCCCAACTCTCCATCCTGTCTAGGTCTCTTTGAATGGCAGCACAACCCTTGGGAGTGTTGGCCACTCCACCCAGTTTGGTGTCATCTTGCTGAGGATGTCTTTTTTGAAGATTGAAGTGACGCTGGCTTTTTTCCAATCCTCTGATACATCCCCCACTCTCTATGACCCCTACCAGTTCCCTCAGCACTCTTGGGTGCATCCCATCCAGGACCATAGATTTATGGGTGTCTACTTTCCCTAAATAATCCCTAACTCAATCCTCCTCAACCATCAGAAAGTTCTCCTCTCTCTTGGGTCTCTTTCTTGTCTCCAGGCTCAGCACATTGGGAGTTGCTTAGCAGTAAAGACCGAGGCAGACAAGGCATTTGGTAAATCTGTCTTCTCTGCATCCTCTATCACCAAGGCACGCACCCATTCAGAAGAGGCCTCACATCTTCCCTAGTCTTTCTCTTGCTGCTGATGTATTTGTAGCCCCTTCCTGTTGCCCCTGACATCTCTCACTAACTCTAATTCCAAATGGGCCTTGGCCTTCCTCGTTGCATCCCTGCATTCTCTGACGATGTTCCTATATTCTTTCCATGTGGCCTGGTCCTTCTTCCACATTATGTGTGTGCCTTTTTTCTCACTGAGTTTACCCAGCAGCTCCTTGCCCATCCACACAGGTCTCTTGCCTGCCTTGCCTGACTTCTTTCTTATAGGAATGCACCGATGCTGAGCTTGGAAAGAGTGGTACTTGAATAGTAGCCAACTCTCCTGGACTCCCCTTGCCCTTGCCCAGGGGATTCCTCCAAGGAGCTCCCTGAAGAGGTCAAAGTTAGCTCTCTTAAAGTCCAGGGTTGCTTCCTCCTCATAGGATCATGAACTCCATCATTTCGTGGTCACTGCAGCCAAGACTGCCCCCAACCTTCGCATTTGCCACCAGACCATCTCTGTTCGTTAGTATCAGGAGACAAATTAGTGGAAAATGAACACATTTTGAGAAAAAAATATGAAAAAGACATACTCATCCTTTACCTTCAGTGGGGTTCATAAACTCAGACTTAATATTCCACTTGGACTTCAACTATATAGACTAGTTATCTGAAAGTAATTGCATAGAATAATTCCATTCAAATTGCACACTAAAATCCATCTTTCTTTAGGGTTTCCCATCAGAGCAGCCTCTGGATTTTTCTGCTTGTTCTTTTATTTTTATGAAATTACCCTCCTATATTTTACATCCACAGTAAGGTTAAAGAACCACTGTGACCACCTCATGGAAAAACATTCTTTCACTAGCTTGAGAGTAAATCAATGCTATATTCAAAATGCTTTTCAGGTCCTTTCCTCCAGGCACAATATATTGATACAACTTTTCCTTGAATTAACTTTCACGATTTAAGTTTTTCCCAAAAGCCCAAGTGTTGTTAGGCCTGAAAACTTTCCATTCAATCTCCCTACCTGCCCTGGGGAAAGGCCTGCATTTTAAAACTGGTTAAATCATAAGCCTGACAGCATTAAGTCATTACTCCAACCCTTTATGAGAGGTCTTAAGTACATACTTTAATCATGTGTTTAACCCCCACTGATGAGAGTAGTGTCTTGAATAAATCCCAAAACATCAACCTAATTGTTTTCCAGAGCTTGGTTGCTCTGGGTGAGGAGAGACCCAGTATTTCTATGGAGGGATTAACATTTCCCAACATCAGCAGAAAGTGCTGCCCTTCATGTCACAATGGACTATGCAATATGGATCTGTGCATTCGTCAGTAGATATACCTACAAACTCTTCAGCAAGCAGAAATGAGGCAGTTCTACCCACAAAGAGATCTGCAGGCATTCGTCTGTGGAGACAAGATAGCTCCGAAATCAAAAAAATATGACTCCGCTAATGTTGTATCTAGCTGAAGTTTGTAATCTGTCTCTCAATGTACAGTTGTTTATATCGATATTATGCAAAATATTTCAAATTTACATGTAGTATTTTGGAGTACCTTCTGAAGTTTAATTCCTCTTCCCAAACACGGACAAGATAACAAAAAAGAAACTTTTGTTATATCTCCAATATCACCAACAGACAACTGTTAAAGAAATAAGAAAAAAAAAGAACTTTGTATATTTTATAAACAATTGGTAGACAAGCAATAAGCCTGACTGAAAAGATAAGTGAACCAAGTAAAATAAAAATACTGGCCAAGAATATTAATGTTAGGATGAGGAAGTCTCATTAAGATTTTAAATGATTTTGGATTCACATTGTTCCTTTTTGTTTTCTTTTTTTTTTTCACTTTAAGAATTGGCTGCAAAGCCTAAAACAGCATATGAAAAGCAAGGAAGTGTATGATTGATTCTACATACCCAAGTTTCACTCATTTTATTATTCTTTTTTTTTCCTGACTTTCATAGTTACTTCCCCTCCAGGACATCTCTGATATCAAATTTGAACTCAAGCCGAAATTTTGAACTCAGACTGATTTCTGGCTCTGGTTGTTGTTTCTATTCTGTTATTCTGATGCTTAAAAGAAAGGATGTCTAGGTATATGTAATGAACACATCATATAAAAAGAACTCCAAGTGCTATTTATTTCTTTACATCTTTGAGGTATAACTGTCATCTGTGACAAAACACATTAGTTCATGCAAGTTTCTATGAATAGACTACAACTTTTACTTTGCTGAAGCAATCTGGCAAAATTTATATGAAATAAACAAGAAACAAACCAAAAATGGATTATTGTTCAGATTCTGAACTTTCTGTGCAGAGGATTTCCCCTTTTTTCCAAATATAACAACTTGAATATCAGGAACATCTTCTGGTACATAAATACAGTCCACCCACATTTGCCATCGTCCTTGGCTGTTCATATCAAATTCTTTTGTGAGAGGAAATGTCTCAGATATTTCTGCATTAAAAAGATGTAGAATCCGTTATAAAAGTTACAGGGCAGCATAAACCATAATATGCAAAACTGTCCTACAAAAGGGATGAATCCAACCCCGAAAAGTCAGGCAGCAATAGTTCATTACTTATTTTAGCTCTGTTGGAAGTGTGCTCTGCTGGCCTAGGCTTCTTCGTATATCTGCATGTCACACTGGCAGCTGGGTCATGGATTCTTCCAAAGGTAGCAAATCTGTTGTCAGCACCTGATCTCACTCTTGGTGGGCACAAGAAAGGAAGAATAGTCCTTTCCACAAGTACTACTCATTACTACTATCTCTGGCATCAGCAGAAACAAGAACCTCACCCATTCCAATGTTTCCAATGTTCCAATGTTTTCCATCTCAGGTATAATTTCCCTATACAGAAGGCAAGATATATATCGGGTCTGGCACCAGTCCTTCACCATTACATTTTCAGAGCTCAGTTTTGCCTACATCGCCTTGTAGCCTTGTGCTGTTTCTGCTCTGCCATGCAACAGCAATTTATGCAAATAAGGGACATTTTTGTGGGTATTACCTTTGAGTGGAATTATCACTTCCACAAAATCTTTCTTAGAGTGTTTATTGATCCAGTTATTGTGAACAAAGATGTTGGTGGAGAAAGGATAAATGTCTTCTTTAATAACAATTTTTTCCAAGAACCAGTCATCTGATTAAAGATAAACACATCATTATTAATTCATACTTTTAGACATATTCTGTCTATGTAGTCATAAGATTCTACTTTGAAAAAAAAATGTTGGGTTTTGATTGATTTCTTTAGGAAAGAAGGACTCTGAAAATATATTACAGAAAATGCCTGATTTCTTTCAGAACAGGCTGATTGGTGAACACTATTATAAATGGTGATTATATTATCCACTTATGATGTAATGATAGTATCCAGTCCTTTCACACTATTTGGAAAAGGAATTCTTGTTAGCTTCAACAGTGGTACAAGTCATATAGACTTATTGTGTCAGGATTCAGCCACATTTAAGAATGCCTTTTGCACAACAATTCAGCTAAACATTGGGATGCTATAAGTTTCCAACAGCTCTGAAAGCAAGACTTCTGCTCTGAACTGATCCTGAAGCATCTTAGAAAGAACAACTTTCTAGCTTAGGCATTTAATTCTTGTGCCTACAGCCAGTTTTTGTGAACAGGAGCCCTGCATCGTGGAGTCTTCATAGAATGTGTTAAACTGAGTGAAATCTAAGTCTTGGTGAACTTAGTGAAAGCCTGACCATTCACTTCAATGTTATTTCATTTAGGGAATAAATTGGAGCTAGTTCCCAAACAAATTATTTATAAATATTTGATTTTGACCTACAGAACCATTTTATAGTCCGTTTTTTGACAAAGATAAAAGAACAAGGGAGGCTAGTTTATGCCCTGGAACAGCCTTATCTCCATTAATGACATTATCTGCACAAGCATTATATCTGTAGAATCTCTGTTCTACTGCATCTGGAAACTGTTGGGGCAAAAGTGTAGATGAAATTTTGAAGGAGATGATATCATTTCATGATGCTCCTTGCTGTTGCTATTTATTTTTAAGAGACAAGCACTTTTTTAGCTCCAAAACCTGCTAGGACTTAAAATAATTGTAAGAAATAATGCTGTGATACAGTACTATATACTAACTGAAAAAAAATGCTGACCTTTTTTTGGACTCTTAAATCCAACAAGAACTTGGTTCAACTTGCCAAGATATACGGCTTTTATTTTGAACATATCCACCTGCAATGTGAAAATAATTAAAATTATAATTTAGTTAAATTAAATATGTATATGATTTTGACTTAAGGCTTTGTATCTTAATGTAAGTAATTTATTTTCTATTCATGGCATTCCATTTTCTGTGGGTTCATAATAATGCTGTATATACTAAAATTGATATTTTATGTGTCAGTGAATAATAACTTAAAAGTTTCAAAATATTGCTGTGGTTTATAAGAAATAAATCAGGAAACATTAGAAAAAATCTATGAACCTTAAGTTAATCATTTTGGTAGTCTCACAGACTGAAATTACCAAATCATATCCATTGGTACTTCTATTGAAAGTACCAATTGTATAGATCCAGAACATCTTGAGTTTTAAATAACTCATTCCCAATTAAACTGAAGAAAATTAGGTATCTAATACCTAACTAATAGGTATCAATAATTTGTAAGATCTAGAGAAATTTAGCTAATTTAGTGAAAATTAGGCAGTTAAATAAGAATCGAATGAATAGATATCTTTTAGAAGATTTGGACCTGCCTATACAAGTTATGCCTATGATAAGGATATTTTTCTTGTAGAATAGAATTGCATAGTTGACCAGACTTCCTGATATCTTCTCCTTTTTCTCTACTGTAAATTTTTCCTAGTATAATCATCTTCTTGTCATATAAACATTTATTTTTTTCTTTGCTCAGTCATCTTTCTTCTTTCTTGTATGATTCCTATGGTCAAGCCAGTTTTAATGCCATCTATGAGAGCCTCATGGATAACATGGCCAAAAAACATGGACAAAAGTCATCTGGATAATAAAGGGCAAAGTCTAAGAAGGGAAATTAGGCATTTTTAGACAAGTTGGAGAAAACTGTGAGGAGATCCAAACAGTTATTATTTGAAATATTTTTAGAGTGCTACAGCTCAAAATATAGAAAAGTCATTTAAAGTTCCAAAGGAAGAATTTAATCTCCTGACCAGATCACTAGAAAAGTAACACAGAATTTGGATTATATAGTAAAAACTCCTACTTGAATCTGAAAGAGTATCTTATTTCCACTGGATTTAGTATTCACAGAAATCAATTACACCACTGACAAGTTTTATAAAAGTTTTATTCTTAAGGAATATTTAGGAATCTATTTCTTACAAAATAAAGAATAAAGAAAAGCTCAGTTCTGTTTATGAAAAGAAAGAGGAATTAATCCCCCTTTGAGCATACTGACACTTTATCCATTCTACTAAGAAGACTAATGGTACAGCTTTCTCTAAGCTCTTTAATATATATTATAGATACCTGCTCAGCAAAAAAGATAAATTTATAAAATTCCCTATATTACTGCTTAAAGCAAAATGAGTTTTGTCATTAATAATCCTATCATTATTTTGTAGTTTCTTTTATGAATTCTGATCTAGGAGCTCAATCTGTTCTTGATGAACATGACATAGGGCATTTATATTACGAAGAAATGAAGAAATTAATTAAAGAAACATCCAAGAATGCCATGAATATCAAAGTTCAATGTGTTTTCATACAAAAAGTGTTCTGTCTTCTAGAATTTATGAAAATGAAAATGAGAGCAGACAAAATAAACGGAGCCATGTTTAAAGAATAAATGAAGCATATGTCAAATAGAAGATTTTTCAAGGTTGCTGCATTAAAGAACAACTGTGTTTACTGGAATCAGTGAGCTGTGATACTGGAATCTGTATTCCCTCCCTCTGAATTACTCTATGCAATTATTTTGTGATTCTATACAAGTAAAAAAAAAACCACATTAACAATATAATTGAACTTAAAACAAATACTAGGTCTAGAAGTACAAGGTAAAAATTCTATTTTAATCTGGTATTTTTTTTAGTTACCCTTTTCTTAAACCAACAATTACTTTTAGGAAGAACCCTTAAAGCTACTTAAAGATGAAATATTTTATAATGTATAAAAGCAATAACAGAATGGAAGGACTGAAGGAAACATTCAAAAAAAAAAAGTAAAACACTGCTCAGAACTCTGATATTAATGCTCAGAAAAGTTAACAAAACACAGTTATTGTGTAAAGTAGGCAGAAATCCAAAATATTCTAAAGAAATTCCATCAATTCTACCACGCATATTATAGATTTTTTAAGACCTCCTTGGCCTTAAATGTCTGGAATATTGGAAGAAACCTTTTAGAGTATATTTATTCCAACTCAGACTCACTTAATCAACTTAACTGATTTACTGTTATGCCATGCTGCTGAAGCTTAAAAGCAACATGTTTGTTTTAGAAGAAAATCATCTCTTACAGGGAAAATCTTATATCTCTTACATCTTACTCTTTTACATCTTACATCTCTTACAGAGAAAACTATGTCTATAAGATATGCGGAGAGTAGTAAAGTATTTCTGACACTCTGTACATGACAGTTTTTGTACATATCTATGTAAAAAATAGTTTTATCAGGAAGACATTTGGAATCAGTTATATTTCTTCTCACTGTTTTACCTGCCCTCTAGCAAAAGTGATCAAGCTGTTTCTTGAGTTAAGCCATCGTTTTCCCGAGTTGCTTCTTTCTCCTTGAATACATACATAGACCTCACCAGTGGCATCTGCTTTCTTCAAGTCTCCCGTGTGCAAATGGATTGAATATTCCACAACTTCAGAAAAAATATAGATCCAAAACCAAAAAGTCAACATGAGAAAATCTTTGTCTTCTTGTCAAACACCAGCATCTTTTATCAGTCTCTGCTTTTTTACTGCATCATTTTCACATAGGAAACATTTAATAAGAAGGTACATTGCCTTCTTAAGGTTTAGCTGTCTTTTCTTAAGTTATTAATTACATTGCTACCAACCCTAGATATCCGTGTCAACAGGATGTTCCCATTTTGATCAGAACTCTGTAAACATAACAAAAGTTAAAATCTTACAATTTAAATGAAAAGTATGAAAGTTGAGAAAAAGACTTTGATTTTCCCATTTTACATCCATGAAGTCGGGAAATAGAGTCCATGTCAAGTGCAGATAAACTAGTTTGACTATAACTGAGTCAGCAAAGTTTAAAAAAATCTGTATAATTACGATGTAATTTATCTCACTTTCCTTCTAAAAAAATAAGACACAGTGCACAGCACACTGCTCTAGCTGGAACTTTACTTATGGTATCAAAGATACAAAACGGTTTTCACATTAGTTAATCTAGGTGGACAATTGCAAGTTTCTTTAGTCTGAAGCCCCATAGTGAGGCTCAAAGCACAGGTCTCCTCACTATGGGTGACATTAATAAACACACAACTTTCCTAATTTCCAGGTGTAACTGCCTGTTTGTCAATCTGCAGAGCACAGTTTTATTCTTTATCACACTTTGCTTCTCTGAACATCAGCTTTACCAGCTGCTGTTTGGAGCACAGAATCTCTGCTATGTAATTTCTTTTTACCCTCTAAGGTAACTAATCCATTTCTACACAGTGATTCCACATTGCATGCATGTTTAAATGGTCCTTGGAAAGCCTAAGTTCCATTCTCTAAGATTATTGACCCATATTTCTTTGTTCTTTCTTTTTGTGTGTGTGTCATTTTCTTCCAGAAATGAAGCTAAATCTCAGCACTGATAAATTGGCTTAGAAGAAAGCTGTAATCTGATTGTCCTAAGAAGCTTTAAACTCTCCTAATTATCTCCCAAAGAATAAACACAACAGGACTATTGAGCTTTCTCACTCATCAGACCATAACGCTATTACAATGACCAGGAAGTTAAAACACATCAATGTGAAACAGAAATAATTATTAAAAATAATAATAAAAAAACTCTAAAAAACTTTCGAAGACAACTTTAACATATAAATTGAAAAAAAAGTTTTTTTTTTTTATGTTTCACTCTCCAAAGCACCTGCCATGCATATTTGCCAATACAATAACCCAAGCATGCGTATTGGATAAGAAAAAGTGAGCTTAAAGGAAAGCATTTCTGATTTTCTCAGCTGTACTCATACTGTAGAAATTAGGAGAGCCATCTCAAAGCAGGAGCAAGTGCAGCTCCTGCTTCCTTATATTCTGTTTTCCTATATTCTGTTTTTAAATGACTTGTTTTTAACCCCTGTCCTTATCAGGGAGAGAAGGAAGAAGAAAACTCTTAAACAAGAGTAGGTCACACTTTCAATATTCCTGTTTTTTTGTATCATCCTAACAAGAAAGAATCCAGCATCCTAACAAGAAGGAATCCAGGCAAGCAAAGCTTTTTTTTTTTTTTTTTTTTTCCCCAAGCATTGAAAGCCCATTCTTATTCAGACTACCATAATAAACCTATCTTCAGCAATACTGGTTGATGCAGTGGTGTTCAGCAGTACTGGTGCTGTTATTTTAGGCATCTATCTTGGGTGG
>JAUBNY010000878.1:1009783-1021162 GCA_032275445.1 Crypturellus soui
TATACAACCATCTACTTGGTACTTGATTTGCCTGGGGATAGCAGTGATCTGTATCTTTCAACATTTTTTCCTCTTTATTTGAATTTATTCCACCAAGATATTTATTAAAGACAACTCCATGTGTGGATGTCTCTTTGAAGGCAGTAAGCAGCATGATCACACTGAACAACTAAATGCTTGTTGTCACCAGTAAACAAATGGGAATACAGAGAAGAAGCTGATGTTACAAATTTTAGACTGAACTAATATTAGCACCACCAAGTATAAAACTGACATAACAGTTTCAATGGAAGATCATTCATAAGGAGCTCCTTTCATCAGTAGGCATACACATGAGCTTGAAAAGACATTTTACATGTTAACAGATGTGGACATTGTATTTTCTTTAGTTTAGACTCTACAAAATTGTTTGTGAGAACATACATATAAATCAGGATATAATACTCCAGTATTCAAAAATCTGAATATTCTATTTTATCTCTAAACTGAATGGCTCTCTAAAACAAGATAAAATTGTCTGACACTATCTCCATTCAATTCTCAGCACAGTAAAAAATTTAGGGAGTGTATTCATGATTTTTTTTTTCAATTTCCAGACTTTTTATAATTAGTCAAAATTTAGCAATTTCAAATTCTGAAAGTAATTTTCAACTGTTATATTTTTCCCCAATTTTTATTAAATTAACAGGAGCAAACCCACACAAATTCATAGACTTAAGAAGTATTCAGTGTTATATTTGTTCATGTTTCAACTTTAAATGTAATATTTAGGAAAGTTTCCTTAGAGAATAGTGTATAAAAGTTCACATGGAATCTTTTTTCCTCTTTTTTTTTTTTTCTGAGCAGCTTCCCATCTTTTTCTAATAGTTTCGTTTAAGCAGAATTTTTTTTGTACTGTAGCCTCTGGCAATAAACCTCTTAACTGTCACTAAAAGCTTCAATACTTGATCTTTACTATCCCCATCAATCCTCTTTATTCTAATGAGCTGCATAGATGGGAAGCCTGTTCTTAAGTAGCTAGAGATAAAATTATCAGTATGCAATTTCTTGTTCTCTGTATTCCTGAGGGGGAAGGGAGAATCACTTCATCATATCTCTGGCACCAACCATCCATACAATTCTGCTATATACTCAAAAAGTGCAGCCTAATATATTGTTGCAGGAATAATACTTGTACTATATATTTCTCATAAACATAAATAAAAGACTAGTGCAATTGAAATTCTCGGATATATTTTTGCTAACAGATTGTACACATTTTTAAATTTCTCTCTCTGTCATAAAAGGTCCTTGCAATTCTTTCATTCTAAAAACCTGAGTAACTTTCCAAGTTGTAAATTTCTTTGTTAATAGGAAAATTAAGGTAGCATCATACAGTGAATAATATTTTGTACACATATTCAGCTGATACAGCATTTTGGGAGAGGAGATAAATAATGAAGAGAGAAAATTGTATTATGTAACATGAGATTGAGATTTTATATAATTAATTTCTTTAGTATTAGCAGTTATAACTTTTGTCATAGCGCCAGTACCGATGATTTCTGTGTTCTTAGCTTTCTCTTGTAATAATTTCACATGCAAAACATTATATTCTTTAATATAAAATTCTTCTTCTGTGAACTCTCACACAGTATTTCATGTCCTTATATTACAGTGACAAAGCCTGACCTCTGGTAATGAAAAAGGACTTAGCTTACCAGGCAAGGGCTCCTGATCTGCATAGAGAGCTGGCAGTTCTACACATTTGTCTTCATTAGGGTTGAACCAGCAGTCAAAAGCTAAATACATCTCTTCATTCGTGCCTGTGTGCTTCATATGCAGTAAATCTAAGTGCCATGGCTGTTTTAATTTGCTATGCGGGCCCGTTACCTGAACTTTGTAGACTGAGCCAATATCTGTCAGTTCATCCTATGTGAAAAAAAAGACAAAATGAATGGATCTCATCCTAGTTGTGCAAGATCAAATGTACTTATCAGAACATTTGAATGCATTTGTATGTAACAGTTGAGCAAACTTCCATAAAGAATCGGAACAGATTTATAACTGTTAATGTTTTCTCCCTTTCTAGTCAATACAAAATTGATCTGCTGATCTGAATGAGGAAATGACACTCTAGATGTTTGATACTAGAGAGTCACTGCAGAAAATTGCAGAAATTTGTACACAGAACAAAGCACGGTGATTCATATAAAAACCACTGATTTGGGAGACTATTGCAGACACATAGGATTTCAAGTTAATTAAAAAAAATTTGAACACTACAAAAAGAAATCTTACAACTAAGAATATAAAAATATATTTTATACATATATATAAGAATATAAAACGAAACAATCAGTTTTAAATTTGAAGAACTCCTCAGATTTTGAGAAAACATCCAAAATTGCTGTTCAATGTATCCCTTCTTCAACATGTTCCTTCTACACTCTACACTACACTTTCATGTAGAAGTTGTCCACTAAAATTGTTGTTCTGCATTCATGTTTGAGAAAGAATCCTGTGGTTCTGCTGGGAAGTGCAGTTTATCTCTGTGACTTATTCCAATCGGATAAGTGAAGTTCAAGAAGGGTGTAGATAATAATAGTAATAATAATAATAATAATAATAATAATAATAATAACAACAATTACAATGTTTTTGACTAATTATTTGTACCCACTGAGAAGAAAAAAAAAAAAGAATAAAATAGTAGTCTTTTTCTATTATTCTCTGCTCCATTTCCATTGCAAACATTGCCTATCTAGTAGAAGTGCATATTACCTCACTTCAGTCTTTTTTTCTGATTCGAGACTTCCACTTTCAATGCTTCATATAGAGGTTCTCTAGCAGAGGAAAAGCTACTGGTTGCACCTCATTTTGAACCATGTTATAGACTAAGCAAACTAGCCAGGTTCCTCTTTTATCAAAGAAAACAAGTAGAAAACATCAATAAACAGCCAATTACTTCTGTAGAGCAATCATTAAGTCCTATTTACTTGACAAACACAAAAAACACCAGGAGATAATTTCTTCCTCAGAAACCTAGGGTTGAACTCCAGTATCAAAAGTAACATACTAACTCTTTGGGCTTTTTAGTAGGTTTCCCTCACCTCTATTTTGCTGATTTTCTTTTGCTACCTGCTTCTCCTGTTCCACCAGTCAATTCCAAAGAAACTTTCAACATTGGTTCATCAACACATTTCTCCTATGCAAAGCTGACTTCTGAATCACCAAACTGCCCTGTCTTTCTACTTGATGCTACTCCCTCAGTCCTACTATATATTTGTTTCTGTAGCTGCACAATAAACCTCACTAAAGAAAATTGAAGGTAAAAATTATAATTTTTTTCTTGCAGGGAACTGTTTCCTCAAAACTCGTAAAGAATAACTGAAGAGGTGGTAGAGGGCATGGAACAAGCAATACAAGACTAGAAAAAGTACTTCCCTTGAATAGCTCTTGACCTCCAGCACGCTGTGACTCAGGGATTTCCTGAGCCAAAGGTGGCAGCTGCAATTTTTACCTTGAGGTCAATTCCAAAATCTGCTGGATTGATCATTCATTGAAAGCAAACCCAGAAATATATAAGGAGAACATAGCATAAGTACTGGGGAAGGAATTACAGATCCAAGAGTGAACTCTTGAGTCACTTATTCTGACTCTTGGAGTGTCAGAATAAGAAGCAGACACTGGTTCAATGAAAGTGGGTCTCAAATGCTTGATAATTTTTCAGTTGATAAGGAACAGAAGGAAGCAGAGACAAATGAGAGGTAGGAAATTAGAATAAGAAAGGAGAAAGTTGTAGGGGGAGAGGAGTTGAGCAAGAAGAAAAAGAAAACAATCACAACAGGCAAAAAAAAGAGAGCAAAACATATGCAAGAGAAGGTAGTCATGAGAAACATCGCGACAGAGGTAAATATTTTACAAGAGAGAAAAATGAAGCAAGTTCTATGCCATTTTTGTCTCTCCTCTCTCCATCTCAGGAAGTTCTAATATAATCCATGTCATATTGGATATTTACAAACTGCTTGCTTTTGAGAGATGAATAAAATCTGTAAATCAATACCTGCAATCTGGCATACACTATGATATGCACCCAGGGAACAATTTGCTCACTTAGTATGAAACCTTAGGAGGATCTGCTCATTCAAGAACCATTATTCAAGAGCTGGTGAACATCTTCCAACAAAGTGATTACTAAAGAAAAATCTACTAACAGGAAAATACCAAACTACATAGAGGTCTTGATAAGCAATTTAGCAGTTTAGTTAAAAAAATTATCTCAGAATTAAGAGTGTTATGAAATATATGATTCTGTGTCTTTTCTTGTAATACATAAAGGCTGAAGTACTTTGATTTGAATTGCTTTTCCAGTAATTTGAAGTGGCAATTCTTTCTGATTCAGGTCCCCATAGAAGACGAGAGAGAGATGTATTGGATCCACTTCATTGTTCAAGTCAGATCCAGTGATGTCCATCATCCAGAGACCTGATAACTGTATGTTGATTTCAGGCAGCTTTGGACTAGAAATCAATCTTTTACCTTTAAAAAATGATCAAAGAAAAAGAGGAAAGAAGACAGAATGAGAGAATGGCATAATACAACAGGACCATAGGCTTTACGGTACACAAACAAAGCTGTATTTGCAGGTTACGTTGTATCTATGGCAACAGTTCCCTAAGACTAACACATCAATACCTTTATTACATTTTTTTTGCCAAGAATTTAACAGCT
This sequence comes from Crypturellus soui, assembly GCA_032275445.1. NCBI lineage: Eukaryota > Metazoa > Chordata > Aves > Tinamiformes > Tinamidae > Crypturellus > Crypturellus soui. The sequence continues at coordinate 1,014,497 of JAUBNY010000878.1, forward strand.
TGATGCTCTTTCTGTGTTTAAAATTTAGCTTCCCAGGTATTGTTTTTCTTTATGCCAAATTATTTTTCTTATCATTTGTAAAAATAATTGTTAAAAGAACATTCAGTCACCTTTCAGAAACTGAATTAGTTGTTCTTAAAAAAAATGATGTTACTAAAAAATAATTTATCATTTGAAAGTACAAGCCATCTGTATCATGTAGACACTTAACACAAAGTGAATAACACCAATGAACTCCACTTGTAACTGGATCTTTTCTAGCAATATAACACCTGCTGTAATAGTGTTAGACTGACAGGGGAACATATGATAAACACACAAAGACATTTGCCGGATCCTCAAAAGATCAATGGTATTATCTCCTTCTCTCTCCCTCCTTTTTTTTCTCACATTAATTTTACTTCATTTTCATTCCGTTTTAACCATTCTATTCAGAAAAAAAAAAAAAAAAGATTTAGTAGAAAAGAGCAACTTAGTAAAATCTACTTTCTACAAATCAAAATTAAAAAAAGTGGTAATTCAAATAACTGTGTGTCTTCCTTGGACACATTATATTTTTAAGCCATCTTCTTTTTCTCTGATTAAACTGCTGAAGCTCATTCCTAGCTTCATATGGAAGCTTCATATGGATTTTTTTTTCACAGGATGGAAGGAAAAAAATTCTTTCTACTGCTTGTAAATGGCCAAAAGTCCTGCCACTTCCATCTGTCAGTATTCTTTTGCCAAATACATCCAGGTTTGGATTTGCATGACTTCTGGAGTCATAGGCTTGAACTGCACAGAAACTAAGCATGCTAGAACTATACTGTAGCTCTGCAGTGTTACAGTATAGTACCACGGTATTACACAGTATTATACATATATAATTCCACAGTAATTACACATATAATTCCACAGTATTCCACTCTGTGGAATAATACCACAGATAGAAAATAGGCTCATTTCACTACAGTAACTTTTCTCTGGAAAACCTGGAAAGTAACACATAGAACTTAAGTCATTATTGCCTTGAAGCATATGTCTCAAAATTCTAATACCTGCATTAAATCTTTCATTGCAATGTCCTAAATTCAATCCAGAAGGCTGGTATTCCATACACAACTCACTGACAGTATTAAATTTAATTATCATTGACCTTACCAGATGTGGTATTGCTATAATAATAAAAAGAAGATGAAAATTCATAGCATTTTCAGGAAAATATAAGAATCTGAGAGAGTTATGAATGAATTCAAAAAAATAAACAAACAGGCAGGCCAGTCTTCTAGAAAATCTTACCAACAGTCAAAATCTCACAAGCAGTCCCACAAAATCCCAGGTGAGTGTCAATCCAGTTACAACATGGGAAAACCCATTCTTTGTCTGCGTCCTGAGACTCCCTGACTGTTATCATCTTCAGGTACATCCCAGCCCCATATCCTTCTCCATCATGTTGGATGACCACTTTTTGCAAATGAGCCAGAGAAACAGCTTCCACCAAAAATGAGTCCACCTGTTGAAACAGGAAATACTTAGTAAAGAAGAATATCTACCTTTAAATATTTACAAATAACGATTGGCAAGCTCAGATGAACACAGTCCAAAAATTTTCGACCTGAGTATGCTTGAACTGCAAGTGAAGTTTGGCCTTGGATTTGGCTCAGATTTTGAAATCTGTACTTGTTTTTTCTTCTGTTTTGTTTTCTGTTTCTGGGTTTTTTTTTGCCTTTTTTTTGTTTGTAAAACAACATCTGTTTTCACACAACCTCTCTTCTCTGAACTTAAGAAACTAAATACAAATTGCTTCTAACACTGAATACTACAGCATCATTAATAATGCACTGCAACTTTATGCAGTCTTTGGACAATATGGAGTATTTCATCAGTCATTTCAAATTACACAAAACTACATATTCCTCAACTTTCAGACTGTCAAAGGCATATGGCAAAATCTTCGTTCTAATGAAACTCCTGGCTTTTAGGGAGATGCTAGTTTCAAAAATCCATCATGCAAGCCTACATATTAATAGAGTCCTAAAGAGAATTTAGAAATCTAGAAAAGCTGTGTTCACCAAAGTAAAATTTTCTAAACTCTTCTAAAATAGTTAGAAAGACCTCTCTGTTTGGTAGAAATGAAAATCAATGTAGAAAAATAAAATTAAAAAAGGAGTAAGAGAGAAAGGGAAGTTTAAGATGAAAGCCCCCACTTGTCACTTGCTTAAAGTGAAGAACTTTGAGCAAAAGTTCTTCAAAAGTGAAAAGGAAAGCAGAATGAAGAAGGGTAAGACAAAGAGAAGAAAACCTGGGTGTCATGGAAGTGGCAGAGAGGACAACAACAACAACAAAAAAAAAAACAAAGTAAAATAAATAATATGCCCCACTAAATTCTTTCTTGTTTCCTAAGAGAGCCAGATCCTGTGTATGGCCTAGCTAAGGGCCAGATAGACCTGGCAGTAGCTAATAATGATCAACAAGTTTATAAACAAATAACACTTAGACAACTATGCCTTAGATTATAATCAGACACCATTATACCAATAAAACATTGATTCAATAATAGGAATTTGCCAAGCCGGATTACGGGAGAATTAGAAGAAGATATTAGCAAAGTGACCTTTAAAAATGTATTCCAAAGTCCTATATTTTCAGGGCCACTTTTAAAATAAAAAATAATAGAAAAGCAGCATTCCTTTCACTAGTGTTATGAATGTTTTTATATGAAAAAATATCAAATTTCTAATTAACAATAGCCAAGGCTTGACAGCCAGATTGTAAGCAGAAATCATTAACTTTTATAATTAAGGTATTCCAGGGGAAAATCTGTACATGTAGGCAAATTAAAATAATTATTGCATAGTCTTCTCTTCCGTATGTAAGCATAGTGCAGAGATGTAGAGAGGAGTAAAAGAAAGTCTATCAGATGGTTATTGAATCCAATCCCACTCTAGGAAAATTGCTGTAGTAATTTGCTCTTGAACATGGCTATCTTGGCAGTGAGTAAAAATAAGATGATCGGCCTTTTCATAGTAATATGTTTTGCATATGCTCCTATGGAACTTGATTATCTCTTGGGGATCTTCTTGTTCAGGCAGGAAATAACATTGTCATTGGTCTGCTTTAAATATCCAGAAGACAAATTTTGTTCCCAGCTCACAAGACACAATTTGAGTGTGTATTAAGTGATAGAGAGAGGCAATGTTAGTCCTAGTAAGAAAGTACTTTTGTGCCTTACCTTGTTCCTTTGAAATTTTCTTCCTTTTGCTAAAGATGTATGGAGTTTCCTCACACCTGTGTCCCCTCTTTTGCCATAGAGAGTGATCCAAACATTTGCAAAGGTTTCTGCTCCCCAGCGATCACCAATGTGTACAGAGACAACATACTTATAGACTGCAACAAAAGAATATTTAATTAAAACAGACTAGGTACAAGTGTTTACTTAAAGGAAAGCAGCAAAGTGGATTATTTAGTAAAATTACAGCTTGTTCTTATTTCTGCAGTTCCAAAAAATCTGCAATATGGTGATTGAAATAGCCAGTGTATTATTTATGAATCTGACCTCTTCCTGCTTAAGTCAATGGATTCTTTCCATTGACTTTTTCAGGAATTTGAAGGAAATTGAGCTTATACAACTTAAACCTATGCAACTTGAAGTTATACATACAAATTCTGTTTAATTCTATTTTATGTACAAGACTTGGAAAATAAGGACTTGGCTGAGATCATTCATGGGCTGTTAGAAGCTGAATGATCTTTGCAGTAGTTAATAGTCATCACCAGTCAAAGAATAAGCCACTGTGTAAAGTTTCTGCAAATTAGAATAGCAGAGACAGGTGTAGCATAGGATAGGGATGCACAACCTGACATACACGAGCACATTTTTTTTAAATGCACATATTATTTTAGAGCACTACAATAATACTTTTTGCCTCTTAGCTCCTGTTTATATGCACATTCTTCTCTCATTTTACACAGTTTGATTGGATTTTCTTCTGAGAAAAATCATTAAGCTGCAGTACAGACAGGATCACATTTTTTTTGATTGTCATTTTTAACATATGGTCTTGCTGAGATAATATTAACCACCACCTTTTTTAAAGTCACATATATGTTTGAACCACTGAAAGACAAGCACTGCAGGAACTTTAATTTGGAAAGCAGTCATGTCTTTAATTACTTTTATCTCATTTATAACTGCATATTTTTCTGAACAAGTGCATAACTTCTGTGGGTCTTCACTTTCCAAGTGCGTTTCTGAGTATACTCTGAAACCCTTAGCACACCACAAAAATGTCCTGAGGGAAAAACAAACACGAAACTTTTTTTTATACTGCTGATACTCGTTTTAGCAACTCAATCTGTTATAACCTAAATAATTCGATAATAAATCTACCACAGATCATTTCAGTGGATTTCAACATGCATTTTATCTTTAAAAAGGATAATCATACTCCTCAATTTTGTACACTTAGAATTATGCAGCAAGATACAGCACCTGTGAAGCCCAATTTGCTATTTAACTGGAAAGATGAAATTTCTTAAATGGTCAGGATTTTTGCAGTGCATGTACAGTTGCCATGGATTCATTGAAGATAACAAACCCAGAAAGAGAGATATGTATCTGTGGTGCTGATTTCTTTACAAGATGTTGGTACATGCAGTTCATGTCGTCTCACTAATTTTACCTGGTAAAGTTTTCCCATCCTCACGCACTGCAGGGAATTCTTTCACCAGCTCCCTGTCTTCTCTGGTAAGAGACAGCCAGCAGCTACAGTCAAAGTTCAATTCTTGTTTTGTATGTAGCTCTTCTATGTGAAAAGACTTCAAATGCCAACCCTCAAAGCCTGGCATATCATCACAGCTGACCCGAATCTTGTATACATCTCCCACATTTCCAGTTTCAACCTGCAACAAATATCATGAGAAAGACTGTATTGTCAGGGCTGCTTCACTTTTTGCAAATAGTGTAAATTTACGTTAACCAATGGAAAAACTGAATCTGAGCAAGGAAAAGGGTGATTTGGGAATTGATCCCTCTTTTTCATGTACCCTCTATATGATCATTGATAAGACTGCCTCTTTGATTTTTCTCTGACCTGTTATTAGTTTTATATACTTTGCCAGTAAGGTGAGTCAAGATTTAAATCAGTAACATCTGTGCACATAAGCTTTTTAGACAAAAAGCACTGTGAAAACCTTTGATCCTACTGGATAAAGAGGGACTTAGCTCTAGTTAAAGGCTCTGATATCAGGACACAAGTGATAACTAAAGATAATTATGATTAGCCTAGAGAATTTTAACTCATTTCTCCTTTGTAAAATGATAGAATTTAAAGAAAAAAAAAAGCAGATTCTTATATAACGACTTCTATGGAAAAGAGAAGGTATTTTTCTGCATAATAGTATATAATTAATGTTGCTGAAATAGCTTTGCAGGACAGAGTAGCCCCACGCCCATACCACATGTAGAAAATTCAATATCCGCTTGCTGACTGTGGGCTTCTGGAGACCAAGTTAAACTCTCCAAGCCAAGGGCTATGACCAAACCACATTGACTGCTAATGATTCCCATGTCATTAAACACTACACAGAAAACATATTCTGAACTCCAGGAGGAAGAGTGCTGCTTCTTTCCACTGGGCAGCTGCAAGGAGGACAGGGAAGCAGGGAGTTTTCAAGTGAAAAAGATTTTTTTTTTTTAAGATAACAACTATTTTAAAGATGATCCAAACAGCAAATGTTACCAGTGGCCAGGTTCTTCTGTCATATGCAGATTTTTCCAGACCAGTCACCATGTAAGTTTTAGCAGTGGAAGCCAGGAAGTAAATCCTTCATGCACTCAATAGCGTAGTAGTAAAATATTGAAGCTAGTCACACAATCCTGCACTAAGACCACCAGCAGATTGGTCTTTGAGCCAGAGCACATAGCTCCTAACAACCTAATTTATTCTGCTTCTCAAGTAGAGTTCTGCATTTGGCAGACCTTGACTGCTGACCTAGGTTGCTTACAGCTAGTTCATGCGCCTTTGCACAGTGCAGAGGTATATGCAAGGAAGCATCAGACATTTAATTCTTATTAGAACATTGTGAAAAGTGTGTTCCTGTCATTCAGGGAGAGTTGGCCACCTTTGCCGATAAAGGTTGTGCAGATAAGAAATAGTAAAATGTCAAAGCATTATAAGTAATGGTAAATCAAAAAGTATCAACCTCACAAAATCATTTTACAAGAACTTGAACTATTTGTGAAGTGAAATGCATGAAAAGCAGCTAGTGGCAGCAAGGCCTCCCAACCTACAAGACCCCTTCCAGCCCAAATATTTTTAGATAAGTATCATAAACGTTTGCTGTGACACTCATAGAAAATTTCTGGATGCAAGATACTGTTCCTTAAGAAACAGGGAAAATATCTTTCCCGCTCTTTATTAAAGCAGTTGCCTGGTTCTCTGATGGTCCTGCATGAAACTCCTAGCTCCCAAACCGTAACTCCACTGCATGCATGATAGTCGCGTGGCTTTACATAGCTTTGCCCTGAAAAGGGCACCAGACTTGCCTTCCCTGTGAGTCCAGTCTGACAGGCTTGCTATTAGTCAAAGCCATCCCAGACTGTGAAACCTTATGGCTCTTGGATTTAGCACATGTCTTGTGCTCCACCATTGCTCCACCATTGCTCCATGTAAAGCAAAATATTAT
>JAUBNY010000878.1:1037792-1063209 GCA_032275445.1 Crypturellus soui
TATCTTTATTCTGTCAGTACCACAAAGGTACTGAACCACAGAGTTCATGAATTTTCCTAAAATGCTGTCTGCACAAATAGTGCTCTATTACAAATAAAAATGAAAACAAAGAATGAAAATTTATTATTTGACACCAAATTCATGTCCTCTTTGCTGACCATTGCCACTGTATTCCATCATAGTGACTAGTCCACAGGAAGGCTTCTTACCACAGCAAGACCTTCTGTCACATTTTTTAAGAAGGATGCAACATAAATAAAGTGTATTGTGTTTAAAAATGACTTGATTTGAAAGCAGATTAGTTGCTAGGAATTTAAATCCTACCTGGACCAGTTCCATCACAGCTAATCAGAACTTTCTCCAAGTCTCCCAGTGAGACAGCCTTTATGCAGAAAATATCCATCTGTAGAACCGTACAAGGAAAATTATAAAGATCTGGAATATAACTATATTAACCAGAGCTACATTAACTATAAACATATGGAACAGTTACTCTTTTTCTTTGTTTTTGAGAAATGAATATTGGTGTTATACGTGGGTCCTGGCCTAACAGTAAGGATCCTTTGAATCCTTCCAAAATGAATATCATTTTATATTACTCTAAACAGACAACACTGGATTCTTTTGGCATGAAACAAGGGTCTGTTGCAAATTGATTTGACCCTCTCTATCTTCCTTCTAGCCCTATCTATCAATCTGCCTTGTCTCTCATACCCAGACTAGAAAACATAATTGTGAATAAGCATTTAGTGCTTGATTCTAAGATTCGCAATAGTGTGTTCAGGATAGCAAATATTATTCCATCGCCTTTTTGCCTATATGTCTAATGTAAATAATCAACAGTATTAAAATTCCAATATCTGATGCTCTTAACAAACAATGCATTTAAAATCAATACACAGAAATTATTCACAAAATGAATTTGAAGGTAATTTTGAATACAAAATGTATGTGACAAAACTGAAAACTTTGAATAAATCTGTAAATAAAAAGATATTTGTTTGTTGAAGAACTTTTTTGCTAGTCATAATTCATTTTCTCTGACGAGAAGCAGCACTGCTTTTACCTCACCTGTCCATGTTGAAATTTTACATTATTATTCTTAGATCTATGAAGCTTCCTGTTGCCAGTATCTCCTCTTGTTCCAATAAGATTGATGTAAACATTCGAATCTGTTTCAGCACCAAGTTTAGAGCCTGTGTATACGTGGATCTTATATACCAACACTAGAAGAAGAAAAATGTTGAGATTACCCCCATTGCTTTTACATGATTCAAAAGCTTTTTTTGTCAAAATTTGGCCAGGAGAATGCACTGCCTTTCAGGTTTGGAAATAGCAACACTATCTATGCTTTTGCCACTTCCAGATTGAAATCTTATAATTCTCTACACACAAATATGAACACGATAACTTTAAAAAGCAGCATTTATGCTCAGCATAGCAGCCCATCTGCTCCGGAAAATGGGCTATCAAGCAAGTGTTCCCTAGTGCTCCATTTTCTTCCCTGACTCCCTGTTGAGTATTTATGGCTTCAGGACCTAATTTGCAAAATCTCTCCTGGCAAGTTGTCTGGAGATCTTCTAACTGTGCCTAGTCATGATTTCAGACAACAGTTATATTTCACTGGTTCCAAAGAACTGTAAAACACTGTAGTTGTGCAAAACAGATTTTTTGGGGGGTGACTATTCTTCATTTTGTCTTAAAAATGGAGTAATAATTATGAAACGTGGTTTCACATCAGATACAGTGGTGGCCAAGTAGATAAATTGATTCCCTCAATCTGTAAAATGATCATCTGGACACTGGACGGGTTTTTGAAGGCTTCAATCTCTATCACTAGTAGATGCATATTCCCTTAATAACAGCTCTCAGTTAAAATGTATTTATGACCTTTTAAATGTCTTTCCTTTTAGTCTACAAAAAATCTCACAAAATACACATTTATCTTCAAAATATTCTGGAAAAAAATTCAGGATTACTGTATTAATGTATTTTGAACCACACTAATACTATCATTGTAATTAACTAGATATGAAAATTTATTTTTAAATGATTATTTCTATTAATTACATCCTATTGTATTTCATTGCATACTTTTCCTACTTATTATGATTTATATATGTATTTTTCCTGTTTAGACCTTAGTGGGAATTTTCCATGCCATGTTTTTATTTTAACTGTAGCTGTTCATTTCTTCTGCTACCTGGTAGATGATAAAGAAGATTATTGTTCCACTAATGGAGATCACTAACAGCTTTAAGGAACATAGTTAAATACAGTCTTTAAGAAGGAACTAAGTTGAAAGCAAAAAATGCTAACAAAATATTTGATACCAGAGAACAGTCTACAGATATTAATTAAAATATTGTCACTGCTAACCTACAAGTAGCTTGTAGAATCTGACGTTTCTCTCTATATATGTATATATTTATTCACAGAATCCCAAAGCAGATTATAAAGCTCAAACATCATGGCATCTATCACCAAAGAGTAGTTATTTCTGATGTCCTATATCATTGGAGATGATGTACAGGTGGTAAAATATTACGCAAGCACTTTAAAAGCAGGAAAAAACACGTGTTTGAAGATAGGAAGGAAATGTTGATGGATAGACTCTATTCTTTACTATATTAAAATATCTTTTTAATTCATATATAATTGTCCAAAATTGCCAAGGACAGGTCTCCAACATTTTATCGCTACTATAAATCTGACTTTAAAGAATAGTGGCACTTCCTGATCACTATAGAATTTACTATATCTCCAACCATTCGATGCAGCTCTAACATTCATTAGAATCTGTGAAATATAATTAATCTCAACAATACACATGCACGTATGCTGAAGATGATATTCAAAGTCTTAGAAAAATTATCTTCAATGTTACTAACAAAAAAACTTGTTAAAGCACCTGGTAGATATGAATGGCAAGTGACAAAGAGAAATTAATCTTCATAATTATGCCATATATCCAAATGACTTTCCATGTCATAACTCTTCATGTACTCATACCGTGTGTAGATCAGCAACAGAAGAATACAGGAGGAAGAAACTCTTTAAAGGAGGAAAGATAATGGGTGAATAGAAAAGTAAGAAAGGAAACATATGGAATGACACAAAGAGCCACATTAATCATACATGGAATAAAATATTTCAGGATGTGCTGAAGGTAAGAGGTCACATTTCCAAAAGAAAAGCTAGAGACTGTATTCAGCTGTTACCTTCCATCTCCATAAAATGGCTGATCTGTCTGTAGAGGAAGCACCATTTCCTAGTAAAAGCAGGGCATACCAAACACTAAGTCTGCTCCACACTTCTCTTTTTACTTACACTTCCAATTTTGAAAAGAGCAAAATTTCAATAGGAGCCCGAGAAAGGATGTAGAGCATTTATAAACAGAAGATTGGCATCTGCATTACATAAATCCACAGATAATTTCCATGATCAAGACCGTAAAATTTAACTAACCGTAAGTGCAATTTTAAAGTCTAGCTCAGACTTTTTTAAGAAGCCCTTTAATAAATAATTGCAAAAAAGGAATATCAAGAAGTTATTTCATTGCTGGAGAGATCAAGCCAAATAGATCATGTGCAAGACACACCAGAGCAGAGTAAAAGAAAAATATAACACTACAAAAGCATATTAACAGATAAATAAATTATGATTATTTTTGTAATGCTGTAAAAAACAATGCATCTCTGTGATAATCAAAGTGACAATAATGGTTTAAATCTTCCTATTGTTAAAAGCCTAAATAATTCAGTCTGAAGTAGGAAAATGTACATGCATCCATACCTCTCTCACCATTTGGAGAATGTTAGACCTTACATTTATTTAAGCTACACAATGCGTATTATTTAGAAAGGAACAGTCTAAAGAAAAGGACCAATTTGTATTTCTTCTTCTTTTTTTTTTCTGTCATACACATTATCACATGAACTCTGTGGATTTGATGGTTATGTGGATATACTGGGATAATAAGTGGAATCTTCATTTTCCTTAGCCTGTATATATGCTACAATACATTTTACAGAAAATACACCAAAAAAAGAAAAAGTTAAGCAGGAAAATATTCTCCAAACCACTCTCTGTATATGTGTACTAGGACATGCCATTATGAAAAAATGTTTGTATATTCTTATTAACATCCACCAAACAGACTTTGTATATTAAGCCTTTTCTATGCAAATGGAAACATATGCACAGACTAACATGAGTGTATCCAATTTTGTCAAATTTTTTCAAGCAGTTTCTTTAGGTTGCTGAACACCTACAAAAAAAATGGCAATGTTTCAATGCAATAAAAAAAATCATAAAACTTTTAGAATTAGATCCCAATGGCCTAATCCTCCAGGTTGCAGTAGTAATTTCATTTTACTATACTGATTTAGTGACAATACACTAGCTGACAACTGGGATGACAAAGAAGAGAAGTAGGCCCATAGTTTAAGAAAAAAGGAAAGAAAATATTGGAAAATACATCATAAAACCAACCACTGAGCAGAAATCAGGATTTTTTTTCCAACATCTTAAGAAGGACTTGTCAAGCCTAGTCAAGGCTGCTCTATCTAATGTCAGGCTCATCAAAGTAATTGAAGAAAGGTCTCGAAAAGGCAATAACTACGATAAAGGATATAAAAGGATTAATTAATAGAGAATGTCTGGAGAAAGAACTTAGCTATAGTACTCATTAGAAAAGAAAATGACCTTTTGGAAAATAAATGATTGAAATCTTCAAGTTGCTAAAAGGGAAACTTTAGATAAACTCTATAATCAAACAGAAGACTCTACGGACTTGAGTACATAGATCAAACAGTTGGAACGAGGGAGGTAAAATGTTTTCATGTGGGAGGATAATAAAAGGCCCTGTGAAATACGACCATTAAAGTAATGTAATAACTAAGTTAAAATATGGCATAGGTGCCTAATATCAAATATATTATACAAGCACCAAATCTATACTTTCTAAGTCCATAAAAATGTACTACTGTTAACTATTAAGATTTTATCTTCTCTGTTTCATGACTTAGAATATTTGATGCTATTTTTAAGCCCCATTCCCAGCTTCTGGCATCTATTGATAGCATGAGTACATTTGAGCCATTTGAAAAAAAATGAGAGAGAAAAAAAAATGTGCTTGTTGGCTTGTTGGTTATGAAGAAACCTAAGGGCACCTAATGGCCTAATATGTAAATAAAGAATCTTTTCCTTTTTTTTTTTTTTTTCAGATTCATTTTCATGGGAACCTGAGTCAGGGTTTCCAAAACAGAGGATTTGATATATTCCTGTTCCCAAGAGTTATTTTGGCTCCAATCTGTGAGCACAGCATATGTCCTTTTGAAGGGGGAACACACAGACTTCAATGACCTATGGCACTTTCCTTTGGAAAATATAAACACAGAGCAAGCATTGCAGACTGCTTTAGATGTAAGACTAAGTTAATATGTATGGGGAGAAAAACAAAATAATCCTAACAGAATTAAAGAATTTATCACAGAGAATAAGAAAATGATTTTTTTCACAGCATATTTTATTTTTGCTGAATTAGTATAAATTATTGTCTCATTGTTAGTTCTTTTCAAAGTCTACTGAAGGGTAACATAATCATTATTTTAGAATTTTAGTTAAGAGCAGGTAAATGCAAGAGAAATATATCTTATTACTTGAAGTATGTTAGATAAGCTTCTTCTAACTTAAAGCAGTGTGAGTCAAATGACACTGGTGTGTCTACAATACATCAGTTTGAATGAAGAAATTGAATCTGTTGATTGTCTCTCCTTATTTCTTTCAGACTTGCAACTTGGAGGGACTTTACAGGAAAAACAGATTCTTCTTCAGATGAAAATAAACCAGAAGATACATTCCAGGAAAACACTTATTATGATCTAGCCATTGATTAGGCAGAAGGTTAGAAAAAAATCCAAATTTCTCCTAAAATGCACATAATATGGACATCGGATTCTTCGCACCGTTTCACGGCATGAATTCACTCCCATCAGGTTAGTAATGAAAACACAGACAAATTGTTCAGAGAATACAAAGCTTAGAGAAGTAAGGCAGTATCACTTCAGACAGGATACCATGCAATTGTCATCTTCTTGAAGTGGCTAAACAAACAATTAGAAAAAAAATGGGAATATTGACAAGGTGATAAATTTGGATAGAAAAAAAGGGTTTTCATAGAGGAAGTTAAATACAAATGTTATAATCAGGAAATCACTTAAGATTTGAAGAAGAGAATTAAACCAGAAAAGAGAAAGAAGAAGGTAAGGAACTAAAAAAATGCCTCCAAGGTGTCAGGGTTTTTTGGGGGTGTATAGCTTTTGGATGCAGAAAGGGAAAAGCAGGATAAGAGAAAAGTTACTATTTCTTCTGAGGAGAATTAGGGTTATGTACTGTCAAAGAATAGCAGTAAGAAAAAACAGGGCATCCTGAGTTTATTTTATATTTGTTCATTTTGTTTGTAGTTTTCTGCAAATCACATTTAAAATTGAATGCCTCTAGAAGATACCAGATTGAACAGAAAGTACAGCAGACAAATTAATAAGTCATTTCTAATTGTCATTAAGTAATAAGTAGTACATCATTTGTTCTGCTGGAGAAACTGATTTGATGTGGTTTGTCCAGTACTTATAAGCAATTACTCTTTACAAGAGAAATGTAAATGGATAGTGTTTCATTTGCTTGTTCATGAGAAACTAAATGGGAAACCCTTGGGAGGTCTTGCAGAGTTTATAATGATTTTCTATTTAAATTAGCATAAAATCAATATTTAATTTTTAGCAATAAGGTTACAATTTCAGAAAATTCCCAAATCCATTATAACGTATCTTTTCTTAAAAAACTGAGAAGTATATTTTAATAAATATAATGCTCCTTCCAAAACAAAGAAAGATACAATAGATGCACTGTTAAAAATATAGTAACTAAATAAATGTTCTATTTTTCAAATATTCTCAGGCTTTGATATCACTGGCTTGATTTTTCACAGCATTTTACCTTGCTTCATTACCTGCAACCAAGGAAATGGGGTGTACCCACGAGAATATTAATATTTTTCTACAAATGGTATTTCAGACTATATAATGCTGATTCGAGTTCTTTATGATGAATTAATTGCTGAGGCAACTTAATTGGCTTCTGCTCTATTTTTCTACTGCACAGACATGTGATATTTACGCCACTGGACGAACTCAGTTGTGCTGTTATAGCAGATGTTAATCATAGGGCCTGGTTTGCCCTGATTAGTCTCTTATTAAATTCACTAAATGTTCTATTGAATAAGAAAATGAATGCAGAGGAGGGAAGTGGACTGGCACATATGTGTCTGTAAGTATTTTATGCTCTTTGTAACAGTGGAAGTCACTTGCCTCTTCTGGCCTTAAAACCTATAGAAAAACATCTCATTACCAATATTGATGGCTCTTTGAGAAAATTATATTCTCTTGGAGTTTTTCACTTGTTTGCTCTTTTCTTATGAAATGATTTTATTGTTACTAGGTGCATGATGTTCCTTTTGTATGTTGAATCCTGAAATACTCACTACATTCTATTCAATATGCTTTACCTGAACAATAGCACAGATAAGATCTGCCACTACCAGACAGTATCTACCAGCTGCATCATTGCTATCCTGCTAGAATCAAGAGAATTCTCTAAAAAAACCTAACGTGTTAAATGTGCTAAAAGATGATGTGGTCTCCAAGCTCCTTTGTAGAGGTCTAGGACTTTTAAAATAATTACTTGATATGGCCTATTTTCTGCTTCACTTGAAGAAAACAGACTGTCATCATCAAGCTTTTGAGGTCTCAAAAGCGCCACTCTGAATTTAGCTATTTCCATGTTTACAGCTGTGACTCAAGCCTAATTTAGAAAACATATGTGTAAGCTTGTTATAAAGAACTGCTTGTCACTTGACATACCTTGATATGGCAGCTTCCTGCTATATGTGTACAGGCTACTTGCTCTAAAATTTTTGCCAATGATTTAGAGTCATTTTCAGAGTTAGAGGGGAAGGATAGCTTGGTCCAGCTATTGTATGTGGGGAGTTGTAGGAAAGAAAGGAATGTAGTAAAATGAACACTTCCCATTTCTGTGGAACTAGAAAGCTGGTTGTAATAGAAGGGACAGCTTACGTTTCCACGGGCTTTTGGGCAGTTCTCATTTGGAAGAAGCATGAAAAGCTGTCACATACTCACTAGTGACTACATAATCTAAAATACTCAGCACATACCTGGTAAAAGGTCCTTTGTGGGATTTTTAATTGCCACTTCTCTCCATGTGTCCCCATCATCTTTGTCTTCGGCGAGCCAACTTTCTATGGGGAGACAAATCTCCTGATCAGAACGAGGGTCTACTCTTTGAAGTCTGACTTCCTCCAGGTACCATCCAGGATCATCTCCAGTGTTGTCATGGCCAATGCGAATTTTATACAGCTGCCCCAGATCCCTGAGGTTAATCTGCAATGAAAAAAAAAAAAAAAGATTTAATAACAAGTTTTAATGCCATATTTCAGCAATCTACTTTCACTGTTCATGCCAGCTAACCACGTAACTACACATAATCAAGAGTTCTGCTCTTAAGAAAATGAAGTTTAATATACAACAAATTCCAGAGCAATCATACTAAGGTACATGGAATAGTCTACAAGAATATTTTGACTAACTTCAGTATTGTATCATCCAAAATGGTTAAAGGGCTCAAAAAATTCTGTTTGGTTTGAGCTCTTTGAAAGAACCCAGATTGTAGAGCAGTGATGTAAACCAGTATTTCTGTACAAATACTTTAATAATCAGGAGTTATTTCAGTCAGTGCTGCATGAAACAATATGTTTTGCAGCCTATACAGTTACCATCAGCACCACTCCATTAACTATTCCTTGCACTTATCAGTCTGCTGCAGCTCACTTTTCTCTTTGTCTTCTATTTCTATGTGCCTTAGTGTCAGGGTTAACTGTTTCTGAAGTGCTGACGCCACACTGCAGCAAATTTAAACAATAAAACATGGCTATGTCACATTGAATACTGCAGCCCTGAAATAAGAACCACTTCATTTCGGACTGCAGAAGTTTCTTGAGCAATGCTGATGACAGGAATCTAAACATAAAAGTGAGGTTAACCACTTTCTACACTCTCATGTTCAGTGATGTGTTTGATGGCTCATGGTACAAAGGAAAAATCATAGTGAATAAAAGAACAAAAGTAGTTGATCATCTTATACCATCATACAGATGTACTACTGCTTATCATCAAAAAAAAGTAGAAACAGAGCCATACTGATGAAAAAACAATTAAAGTAATTAAAAAAGTAATATTAATAAATCTGAACAGTGAGAGATTTCCCCTCACTTTTTTTTGCTAGTGCAAATTTGCACTAGGTAATTTTCACAGAAAATTAATCTTCTTTTTCTCTGTAGGACAGCTCTGTGGAGTGGCTAGTATAACTGTTTTTCCTTATGTATGAGGACAACACTTGTGTCTGATTATGCGCTTAAAAGTAAAGCCATATCTTCTCAATTATATTAATTGCATATAGGGTATGCTAAAGTTCAGGAGGAAATCTAAGATGGCAAATATATTTCTAAGTTGATCGGCAAAGAGTTTGAGTGCTGTATATGATGTTTGGTAGAGCACTGGTACAGTGGAAAGAACAGCACACAAAAATAAACAGGTGTGGAATAAATGATCAAGGAATGAAAACATAAAGAAACAATAGGAAATAGGAAAAGAAAATGATGAAACCTATTTATCACAATGCCAGGTCTTCCTATGATCGAGTAAGGAACATAGCAATCGTTTAAGCTTGATTAAGCAGTTTTGGGAAAAATCAGCGCTGAATACAAGTTCTGTCCAAGCTGTAAAGTTTCTCCAGAAGATATTCCTAGTTGCAAAAAGTTCAGTTAGATTCTGGTTAACATCTCACAATCTTATTGTGTTTGTGTCTTTTCTATGTCTTCTATCCCTCCACAATACTTACACTCTAACAGAGGTAACAATATGAACAAATTAAAAATTATGCTCGTGGGTTAACTGCCTATTTCTCCACAATGTCAAGTCATGTGTACTTGTTTGCTATTGACTAGCAGGGATGAAGAGCAGAAGACATAATTTCATGCTATATTCACAAATTATGAGATTTTGTGAAAATAACTTATGCAGGATAGAGAAGTTAAAGTCAATGGCAGATTTGTGAGCCTGAAAGTCCTATTAAAAAAATTCTGAAAAACACTGCTGAACTAAAAACATGATTAATAATGGTTCCTGACAAATTGTTTAAGTATTTTTTGATACCAAAAAAATCATGTCTATCTTTGGTAGAAATTAAGGCAATGTGTCAATGATGTCAATGGCAGAGAGTAAATCAGTTGTATGTAATATTCTGGGAGACATATAAGAGCATTGCAGATTTAGTTTCAGTTCCTGTTGTATATTTGGGAGTTGAAACAATTTATCTAGCTGTCATATCAGATATCACATTGGTCTGTGAGTGGTATTGACTTACTAACATGCTACTTTTTGCCAATTGGAATCCTGTCAAATGAATGTCATATTTTGCTCTTGCAGTGAAATGCAAATGAAAATCTTCTCACAACAATATTCTTCTGCCAGGATAAGCACTATATCTTGAGGTTGCTCCTTCATTTCCAGTATTGACTACATCATCTTGAACTTCTGCATGACTTGGACACAAACTGGTATTTATAAATCTACTTTTGCGTCCAGAACATTCTGCAAACTGTTGCAGACCCAACTTGGCTTTGTTGCTCTAGTAAACAAGCTGCTTAGAAAAAACTTAGCCCAGCTATTTTCTATTATGGCACCGTGGCTGCAAAAGTAATATTCAGTTTTATATGGAACTAAACTTTCTGACAGAAATGTGAAAAATGGCAATGCAGAGAAGAAAGGAAGAATCCCATGACTGAAGCACAAGTCTGGAAATTAGGCTACTACGTTCTATTTCTAGCCTAGCTTCAGGTATCCCAAGAAACATCACACCAGCCCTCTGTGCTTTACTTTTTGATTTTACAACAAGGACAACACTGACCCATCTCTGACAGGGACACTGCAAAGCTTTGTTCATAAACTTTGAGATTTTCAGAGAGAAGACAAAAGTAAAAAGTCTATTCCTTTTTTTAAAAAAATATTCTGTCTGTTTCAAGGTATGCAGTGCTTCCCTATACCTTGATTGATAGGCTGAATATAATGGATCATAATTCTCCCAGCTAACAGCAATGTTAGTGCTTTTGCTCAGGGATAATGTGAAGTCACTTACAGCTGTCTGGTCTCTCTTTGATATGGCTATGCAATTTCTTTTGACACTAGTGGAACGTATACAGGCACAATAAGGGAAAAACAGCAACAATTTGCTCAGCGACTATGTTGTGAACCTACCGAAGAGCAGAGACAATAAAGACACTCCTCCTCTACATTGTAATCAGATGTTGCAAGGCCCTCAAACTTCTCAAATATCAAGGAAGCACAGAGACGGAATAATTATACATTTTAGGATATGTCTGTGGCCCTAAACAAAGTTGCTAGAGTCCTAGCAACATTACACCTGAGTTAGCACAACAGTCCTTTAATCAATCCTGCTTCTCAAGGCAGGCTTATTCCGGTAAGCACTGAAGTGTTGCAGCAAAACTAGCAGCTTGAACCTAATCTTTGCCAATCCCAAGGAAGAAAAAAGAAAAGAACTGACAAAATCATCAGACAGCAGGAATTTCACATACAAAGCATAAGGTCAAAGTATCATTAAGGTTCAAAGGTCTCCTTATAAAAATTAAAAATAAAATGTTCTAAAACTCCCCCCGGAACAACTTCTACTTGCATATAGTAGAATTTGCATCTGGCTATAAAATCAGAGTTATCATATAATTTAAAGGTTAATATTTCTGGAGAAAGAATTTGTGATTATGATGTGTCTTATGTCATCCATACATAGGTCATAAACAAGACCTAAACTCCTGCGGAGTTAGCGAACAAGGGTGTAGAAACACAGATATCTCATTTAGGTAATGGAATCTAGAAAGCAAACCTGTCAGATACGCTGATCTTCTTAGGGCTTGCCTATTAGAGCATATTCTGACAAGCACTAACTTCCTGCTCTTCATAGCATAAGGTTTTACACAATATTTAAATCATCATTTAGAGTTCATCTGTCAGTTGACTGCGAAACCCTGTCTTATGTGTTAGCTTTCTGGTTTGAATTGTGCCATATTCTGTGATAAATTCTCAAAAGGATGGGCAGTTTGACCTTACACAGACCTTACTTATGTGAGACAGACTGTCAACACTTATGAACCTTAATTATATCATTGTGATACAATGACAGTAGGAATTCATTTTTTTCATCATTTTTCTTTGCCACTACAGCAATAAACATGTAGCAGTGCATCCACCAGTATCAACGCTCATAACATTTTATAGTAATGGCATTAATACATGTTATAGAGAGAATGGGCACTATTTCAAAAGGGCATTATCAATATTTGCATCACAATTTAATCAAATTTAGCCTGCTGATTAGTACAACTATGTGTTTTGCATCACTATAATTTGCCACTTGCACAAGCGTAGGCCTCATTCTCCTCATACTGAAGACAGTGGGAACATTTTTATTAACCTGTGCATTACAAAACTTGCTCATACTTTTTGAAATTGAAGTTTAACAAAGCTCATATTTTGCAATGTATCCCTAAACTGAAACCCAGGTTTATTAGCAAGACATTGATCTTGAATAGGATACAAGGACTAAATTTTAAATTTGTTTGTAAATAAGCTAGGCAAATACTTTTTCCAGGCCCTAACATGAATATGATATTTTCAGTGAAGTCAATATGACATATTTTCACGTACTTGAGATGTTTAAGTGAAGAGAGAGCTCTTTAATTCAACAAGAGACTGTTTAGCAGAAAAATATCTCAGTAAAAGGACAGATAGGGAATATATGTAATGACTCTTTTATGTAGCAGAGGAAGGAAGATACAGATACTTTTCTGTTGTACAGAAAGTACCCTGCAATTTCTTTGAAATAAACTCAGGCTAATATGAAAATCATTTGGATACATCAGGAGTAACTACACTGAAAACTACTCTTCAGGAGCAACTATACTGAAATCCCAGTATCTCATGCAACTGCCAGAGGCTATACTTAACAGATAGTTATGAATTTTATGTAAGGCCATGTCATCAACAGAATTTCAGAGAAGTCATGTGCTGCAGCCAGTTTCCCAACAGTAACAAAAATCATGGACTACATTAGCTTAATGTCTGACATATGAAGGGACTGGATAAATCTTTGGAAGCAGAAGATATTTCTATATTTGAGCACACAGCTGATAAACGTTGCCAAAAATATCATACCTAATGTACCAGCAAAGCACCCAGGGTCCACCCATGATGCTTGTATTTTCCAGATGTCTGAACTCAGCCAATTCTTGAACTGTGGCCAATGAACTTGGCACAGTTACACATTAGCTCAAGAATAAGAATATGTTGCAGGCACTCCCATCAAAACTTAACAGTCTCTTGAAATACAGGGATATGGCCATGTAAGGAATAGAAGTAAATTTAACAAAAAAAAATCAACATCTTTCCATCTTCGTACTCTGTCAAAAAAACAAGCTGGATATACAAATAGTGCACATTGTACAGTAACACTTAAACACTTTCTTCTCCAGTTCACCTGACCTCCTTTTATCTTACAGATATTTTAATAACCTACTCACTTGACTTTCCTACATTAAAACAACAACCTCGTATTCATTAAAATGGATGCAAAATATCGAAATACAGTTACCAGTTTACTTAGAAAAAGGAAATGTCACATTGCTATATGATAACTAAGAATACCAGCATACAGCTTGTTTTTCCACAAATAGAAAAAAAATGCTAATATGCTGGAAGGAATTAAAAACATTGTCTACCAGAGAATTTTAGCTGAAATACAAGATAGCCTAGGCTGTAAGAAAGCTCAGCAAAGGCCAAGCCATGTAAAAAAATTAAGCTCTGCTTAACCTTCACCACATATATGTACATCAGACTAACAGAATGATTCTGTGTTAGGACACCAACAACTTACACATGAAGAGCTGACGCATTGTAAGAAAGATTATGCTGCTGGGCATGGAGTAACACTTCAAAGTGTTGTTATATGTCTAAAGATACACAAGGCTTCATTTAAGAAAAGGTATATACAGGGTGCTCATCTCGATTCATAACCTAGGATCAGGATTAGATTGCTGATCTACTCTCCCTTTGATGAGGTGTTTCTGTAACAACTTGGCAGGTCACAGAGTCCCAGACTGGCCTCTGGTCTCTGTCATTTCGGTGGGCTCACAGCAGTATTTATCATTCAGACATGAGTAATAAATATGTACTGAAAAAAAAAAGATTCTAATAGACATTGCTACAGTGTTTTTCCATGACAATGCAGATTAGTGTGAGCATATCTGAACTACTCGGCTTTTTGCTCCGGCTTTGTAAAACTCAAGGACTTTTGTTTATATCTTCTTGATATAGAGAAAGCCTGATTTCTTTAGAAATATCCTGGGCTGCTTTAGGAAGAGGGTATCCATCAGGTCAAAGGTGATGATTATTCCCCTCTACGCAGAACTGCTGAGTTGTGCGTCCAGTTTGGGCTCTGTGGTACAAGAAACACTGGAGTGAAGCCAGCAAAGAGCCATAGTGAGTGTTAAAGGACTGACGTTTCTGTCATATGAGGAGTTGCTGAGAGGTTTGGGACTGTTTCACCTCGAGAGGGATCGAGGGGATCTTATTAATGTGTATAAATACCTGACCGGGGCAAGGAGAGGAGAGTAAAGATGGAGCAGGATGCTTTTCAGTGGTATCCATTGAATGGACAAGAGACAATGCATACAAATTGAAATACAAGACATTCCACTTAAACATCACTAAGAAAACCTCTTTTTGGTGAAGATTGTCAAACAGTAGAACATATTGCCCAGAAAACTTGGATAATATCTGTGGACATATTCAAAATCTAATTGGATGATGTCCTCAGCAACCTTCTCTAGAGGACCCAGCCTTGAGCAGGGGGTTTTAGACTAGGCAATCTCCAGACATTTCTTCTAACCTCAACTTTTGTGTGATTCTGTAGTATTCAATGCCATCAACTTAAAAATATCTGGGTTGAGAAACAGATTCAACATGCCTAGTAGTAAGAAATGCCCTACAGTGCCCAGTGAAAATCATTTTCTTTGAAGACGGAGCTTTAAAGGGCTGTCCACAACACGTCCATAACAAGCAAAGGCCATCACCTTTATCATCTTCTGTTTCAATGCAAAACATGCTGATCTCACATTGTCTAGCATAAGCATTATAAGCCCTATACTGTATAAAATGTATATTTCTACAGAGTCACGGAATTACAGAACGGCTGAGTTTAGAAGGGACCTGTGGAGATCAGCTAGTCCAACCCCTCTGCTCAATAGGATCAGCTAGAGCATATTTCCCAGGACCTTACTCAGATGGCTTGTGAGTATCCCCGATGGACAGAGGCTCTACAACCTCTCTGGGCAACCTGTTCCATTGATCAGTCACCTCACAATAAGATGGATGTGTTTCAGTTTGGGCCCATTGCTTCTTGTTCTGTCACTGTGCAACACTGAAATGAGTTTGGCCCCATCCCCTTTACACTCTCCTCCCTCTTCTGCACATTTCCACCTAGGTCTTCTCTTCTGCAGGCTAAACAATCCTGAGCATTCCCAGCTATTTCAGCGTATTCTTATATGAAAGATGCCTCAGTCTCTCATGAACAGCCCTTCAGTGGACTTAATGCACTAGCTCCATGTCTATCTTACACCGGGTGCCCAGATCTGGGTACAGTGCTCCATGCACGGCTCCACCAGATCTGAGTAGAGTGGAAGGATCGCCTCCTTTGACCTGCTGGCAATGCTAAATATTAGTACTATTTGGGTTTGGTAGCCCAAAACTACCAAGCCCACACAATAAACTGATTTTAAGAGCAACGCTAGAGTGACCAAGCCGCACATATTAGCCACACTACTCAATTCTGAAAAGTTATCATATAATGAGATGATGGAAGGCGGAAAAATGTGAATAGGCCAAGTCAGAAAATCTCAAAACAAAAAAAAAATCCCAGAGCCTATCAGGGTGGGCTAAACAGACCGCTTACATGGATGTGAGGAGAGACCCAAGAGAGATACATTTTTTGTTTTAATGTTTTCTTTTTGGACTTCTGTTGACATCAAGTAGAAAAAAGTTTTTACAGACAAACAGATGAAAAAATAAATCTGAAATTGAGTAAAGAGACCTAAAAGTCTCACAGGGTTTCCCTATCTTATGAGGGAAAAATGGATGTATATAGTACTCCAGGCTGAAAAATTACAGAACTAGTATCATGTCCATTCACTCTCATTTCTTGAAGATAAATTTATTTGGTTTTTCTTCCAAGGTTGCTTATGAACCTAAGGTCCTTTTACATGTTGTTTATTGGAATTGGCTAAATTTTGCTTCAGGGACAGCCTATAGTTGATGGACACAATTTTACATACACCTATTTATCTCAGTAAGGAATGAGGTTTATGTGTTCATAAATGAGATTCATTAGAATATACTTAGTAGAAAGATGGATAATTTCAAGTAGAGTTAAAGTCAGTGTGAAGGCCATTTTAGGCTGCCTTAAGTGTATCTGTCCAAAAGCCTGGGTTGCTCAAAGTTTTTTTCCAACTGTTTTTGGACATAAAAGGCTATAAAAAAAAAAAAAAACACAATTTGGTGCTTGTGGTCACTTTTGTAATCTTTGGGAAAATAAATCTCACTGAGCTCATTAAAGGCTTTTATTTTGACAATGAGAGGAAAGACATGAAAATGGCTTGTTTCAGCCTATTTTTAGAACATCATTTTTTTTTCCCATTGCTTCTCATTTTATTTTAGACATCTCAGTTTTGATTGAGGAAACAATGAATATGGATGCAGGGTACAGGAATGAAAGATGTACAGTGAAAAACATGACGAATTCTAACAAGGCGGTTTCTAAAGAGAAGAGTGTCAATTATTAATGCACAGATTATTTAAAAAAGATGATGATTTTATTTAAAGTGAAAGAAACCAAAATGAAAAAAATGACAAGTTTCTACATATAAATTCACCATGTAATGCAATAAAACATAAGGTGCACTTCATGAAATTTCATGTGTAAGTTTATACTTTGAGCTGGAAAAACCAAAATAAAATAATGCGAAGAAAATTCCTCTGTCACATCTACTGGTAATTCTCCATCATCTGTTTATTATATATGAGTAATTTCATTCTAAATTACATTCCTTAGCCTCAATGATTGCAACAATCCTGAGGAGCTATAAGAATTGAAGAAACTTACAGGAACAACAGGAGCTAGGAGAAGCACTGGGAAATACCATGCTTCTGAAGCATGCTCAGAAAACAGCCTAGATTCCCAGAGCTCATCAACAAGGAGGGATTTGACTCTAGACAAATCCATTCCCTTTTCCTCCTACTTGTTCGAGGAACAGCTTCTCAGGGCAAAATGCCCTGTGAGACCTCAGGAAGCCCATGGAAGAGTACACAGTGGGGAGTAGACACTTACAAAAATCCCTATACAATCCAGGCCACATCTAGGACTATCTAATTAGCACCAGCAGAAGAAAGAACAGACAAAGATTTTTTTTTTTCTAGAGCTTCAGCCATACAAGGCTGATTCTGAAAGACATGTTTGTTTTTGTATAATTCTGAATACTCCTGCTAATTCAAATTTCACTGTCATAAAATTCTAGCACTCCTTCAGAAATACTTCATGAAGTGAAAGAAAATCCAAACTCTTTTACATATATATTGCTTTGAGTTCTGTTTATTATAACAATTATCCACTTTTGAGAAAAAACTATTTTGCATATACCTTAAATTCTTCATACTATACCTTAAAAGTGTCAGCACTGTTGGGATTAAACAGCTGGTGTTTCCCAGACCCCAAAACAATAGGACCAGAAGCTTTGTTTTCTCCATAAGCATAAAGGGACACTGTTGCTGTTGTTCCAGCTGTTTCAAAATCCCCGGTGACCACAGTAATCTTCCAGTCTCCTTCTGAAAAATAAAAATCAAATCAAAATCCTTTTATTGCTGTAACTGAGACACATCAACTTACTCAGATAATAGAAAAAAAAGGCATTGTTTAGCCTCAAAACGGCAACTACTGTGTGCCTAAAAAGAAACAATGCTGACAAAGGCCACATAAGACTGGCTAAATACTAAATCTTCCAAATTCATCTTAGATAGAGTATGACTTTAATATCCTGCAAACCTCCTAAACCTGTAAAGCAGGAAAAATGAACACAGGCCCTGGTGACATTCCTAGAAACATCATAAATTTAAAAAATCCATCCTCCAGACTTTGGATTATTTACAGGTCTAAAACAGAAATGAAACAGGAAAAAATATCAGAACAAGACAATTAAGTAAGTCTTCCCTTCATTTTACAGTTTTAACATTACATTAATGTTGTTATGTCATGTCTACAAGAATTCTGTTTGCTTAGGCGGAAGCATGACACTGAGATTATCACGAAAAAAAATGGTGTTGGAGAAAATTCTGACACTAAAAGAAAATCTTAAGAAAATCAATTTATATAAAGCTTCCCTGACACTAAAATATCATCCCTGTTCCCATACAATGCATATAAGTTATTTGAATAGCTGAAAGCAGCTTAATACAATTGTAAATTAAAAAATATTCATAACTTGAAGATGCATTTGTCCATCTAAAAAGATGGGATTGCATGTTCATAGAAAGGTGTCTACTAATGCCTGCACAAATTATATCTGTCATATGACAAAAGTATTTTTTTTGGTCCAGCCCCATTATCTCTAAGCTATTTGTCCCACTAGGACTACAGTGGTGCAGAAAATTTTAGCTCCTGTTTGCCAGATGTTTGTGGTTGGATTGGTTCTTGATTTCCACCCTCATGATCTCAAGAAAGATGAAAGAAGTCTACTGACAAGTTACGTAAAGATCAGTATCAATCAGAGTGGTAGAATAGCAAAGTCAGTAACAGATAGGGGTAATCCTATCTTGTGCTCCCACAGGGAGCATAGTTACAAAAAAAAAAATCTGCTTCCATTTCCCAACTATATGTATGTGTTTTAAACTAATTTACTTGGAACCATATGGCTGGAAAATAATGCTCAGTGCATAAACACTCACCAAGGTACCACTCAGGGTACCACCCATGGTACAAAGAATAAAATAAGGTACACCATTCCTCTAGTCCGATGAAAAACTCAACATTCTTTGGGAAGCAAATATTCATTTTAAAACAGCCAAGTATTTTTGCTTGGCTTATACATTGCCTGGTTTATAGTACCTCAAGCGGTTTGGATAGACTTTTCTATTCTATTAGCCTCTCCAAGCCTCTATTCTTTTAATTAATGAAGCTTTAAAACAACGGGTTGGTACTCTTGCCTTCAAAGGCTGTGTGTGCTAACTATTTTGCATGAAAAATACAATTCTCAGGCTAAAAAAGGGAGCCAAATTTCCTCAAAAACACATTTTTTTTTATTCCTCTACTGAGTTGGTGTTTTTTTTCTTCTGGAAACAGAAAACTTTGTATTTATTTGAAGGACAATATGAGAATAGGAAAAGGATTTTAAAAGCTCCTCCTTGATGCCAAAAATCCTCGTGGCATTCTTGCACACTTCCAACAGAGAGAGGAACACTAAGTAGTAGCAACACATTGGTCTTGTTCTCTTTGCCATAGAAAGCTAGTATTCCTTCTGGAATTGGTGGAAGACCAACACCTCCTTAATGACTACAAGGCTACATATCTACAGGAGAAAAGAACAGGAAAAAAGAAGTAACTTACCTCAGAAGATATTCTAGAAATCTAAGCATTTCTAGAACAGCAGAAACACTACACTAGAAAGTTCTACTGCCCAGAAGAGAATTCTATTTTGCAAACAATTATATTTTTGAATGAAACAGATATATTTCTGAATGAGCACATTTCTATCTCCTAGGGTCAGGATGAGAGTGCTGTGATCAAAATGTTCATTGCAAGGACTAGATGGTCTCCACTGAAGAAAAGCCAATTGAACCCTAGCATGCATTTACGTTACTCTCTCTGTCTCTCTCTCTTTGTCATCCTTTTTGAGGTTTATGGGGCATTTTTATCTGTTGCAATTTTTATGGCATATAGATAGGGGCACATAGATATGGCCAGATAGAAAGAGCTAAAATGATGGAATGAAAAGTTCCAGCTCTGTAAGCGCAGAAAGGACTAACTAGGCTCATTGGAACTATATAAAGGAGGATCTCTATTTGCCAGGTTTGTGAAAATGAGGAATGCAGAACAGTTACGTCACAGAGACTAATGAATAGACAGAAAATGAATGCCTTGGACAAGGCAGCGAAAGGAGTGAGGGCAAAGGTACTTGTCATTCAAAATAAAGTTTACAAGAATAGAATGAGATTTGAATATAATTTGTAAAATAATTGGATACAAAGTTTATAATTAACAACTTCCTATGGGAACACTGTTTAAAACCAGGTTTTGGAATCTCAGTGGATATCTTGCTTGATACAGTAAATTATGAATAAAGATATTTGAGCTTCCTCCTGACAGCCTCTAAATTATTGCTCAACCTAGTGAATAAAGCACTCCTAACAGCTGAGAAAATATTATGCATTACTAAGATATGTCATTTAATTTTCACTGGTTGCAAGGACCAGGAAAAATCAAGTTGAACAAATATGAAGTCACAGGTAAAGTGGAATGTAAGAAACTAATGGTAAGAACTAATATATATATCACTTGAGAGAAAGAATCATTATATAATTTGAAATTAAGATAAATAACCAATAATTACAAGGGAAAAAAGCTTTGAAATTTCAAGCAAAAGGGGAGAACATTTTTGAAAGGAAAAATGACACAATAAGAAGAAAGTTTAAATAAAGAAGGGATTTATTGTTTAAATTAAAATATCACATTCCAAGTTTACTGAAATATTCAAGTAACATGCTGTAATTAGTATTTTTAAAATAAATACAAATGGCAACAAATGTGTAAAGCAGTCAATTCTGAAAGAGAAAGTCTTCCTTAAAGAAAGAAAACTATAATAGCATTTACCATTTGCTTCTTCTTGCATTTTCATATGTGGGTTTACTTGAAATTCTGAAACAAACAAACAAAAAAACTGTAGAGCATCTATCCTTTAACATTAAATAAAAGGTTTGAGGACAGATCTGAAGTATCATTCTGTAATACTATCATTTCCTTATACATTTTCTCCCCAGACCTTACCCATATAATGCAAAAACAAAATATAGTGTCTCAGAAATGTAAAAAGGAATCAGAAAAAAGTTTACCTCATATGTTGGAAGGTATGAATTCAGCTCAGATTTCATCAGAGAAAAAAACATGTACAGATTTGACTTACTTAATATAGCAATAATCCTTACCTTGAGGGTACAGCTCAATTTCTGAATGAATTACACCCTGGGACATAAATGGAAGCCATCTAAGAATAAGAAAGAAGATAAGAAAGAAGATGGGAATTAATTTGTATGCCACCATATTACCATATACCTGAATGATCCACACCTTATTTTTATATTGAATATGTATAATAACAAAGAAACTTTAAGGGCTTAGTATATAATCTGATAAATGTTAAAGGACAAATTAAGGATCTGATCCAACAAAGACATTCTATTAGGATAAATATAAGAGCTGCATAAACAAAATTATGCATAATCGTAAGCATAATTTTGTGTCACTACCATATTCATGAATTGAGTGCTACTTTGCATATATCTTTGCTCTGTTTCTTAACTTCAAATTTCAGAGTGAAAAAAAAAATCAGTCCTTACTTTTTCCACTTACTAATGGGGGCAGAGTACTGAGACTGAACAGTATAAATTAAGAAAAATTTTGGTTACATTCAATGTCCAGTGGTATATATAACTTTTCCATCTTTCCTAATAAGGTCTCCTTACTCCACCCTCCACATTCAGACATCAGGATCTGCTTTTCAGGTAGAATATAAGGCGCAAAATAGCTCGTGTCTCTTAGACTACTACTGCAGTGTGGTTCAGGCACAAGTGTTCACTTTGCGGTGGCCGTTCCCCACCAGCACCACGTGAAAAGCATGCACCAAAGCACAGGATGAACCTGGCAAATGAGAGAAGGGGTCTGTCCCAAAGGGAACAGGCTCAGAATATAACCAGAAATTACTAGTGACACCCGTGGGAATACGGTTATTCCTGGTAAATATTCTAGCAATTTTATTTCCAAGAAAAAGAAATACGATCTTTAAAACAAGAAAAGAGGGTGTTGTGACTATTTTCTAAAGTTGATAATGGGGAAAAAAATGAGAAAGAGGAAAGCATTGCTTTTTAGTTGTCCTTTTTTTTTTTAAACATATCCTCTTCCTTCCATATTCCAAAGGAGAAACTTCTCAGATTAAAATTACTGTTAAAAAAACTAACTTAATGTTGTGTATTACTATATTATAGCTAAACCTTTATATGCTAAGAAATCCTAGATCAGTGAAAATACATATGCATGTGCAAGTTAGATCACATAAATATTGACAGAATTTGTGTACATACCGTATTTTTTGTCTTAAAAACATTAACAGGCTCATTCATATGAGAGCATAAGTAAGCCTTAAGAAATAAATGTTGTCTTAGTAGAAAACTTATTTTTATCACTCTTCTGCTAAGATCTTATTATGCAAATATATTCTGCAGTCATAAATGCTGAAAAATACCAGTCTGTTGAATTGAAATCTAGTCAGAGTATTTAGATTCTCAGGAAGTAACATCAGATTTATATTAAGTCAGATAAAATGTTGATATTTTCTTGGACAAGTGATAAAAAATATAATATTTTGTTTATACACTGGATCAGAACATATCTATGTATAATTAAAAATATAAAGGTAAAGCTGAATATATTGGATTTCTGATCTTTTTTCTCTCCCTGAACAAGAGCACAAAGTTTCACCTTTACATTTTGGGCCTATGAAAGTTGGTCCTAACTTATCCTCTCCAATTTATTTTAACCCTTTTCCAGTGGGAAAGGATATAACGCAAAAAACTTATTTCCCTGTTCCTTCTTCATAGTCTGTGTCAATGAACAATTTTTGCTGATCAGTACCTAGTGCATTAATTATCACGGAATTAATACAGTACAGAGGCCTGTCATGCGCTCTTTTTAAGTTGTGTTACCCACTAGGGGATAAATATGATAAAGGGTTGATTTTTCTTGCTCAAGATAGGCAGCTTGCCTGAATTACTGTCAAACTTCCTGGGAGGAAACTAACTATATAGATGTATTTTTTTTTTTTAAAGTAGCAATAACAACTAGCAGCAGCAACCAACCTGTATCTAAATCCACACCAAGAAATCCTCAGTGTCACTACTAGTATACAAACAGATGGTACTGATTAAGGAAAGATTTTAGCTTTCGATAATTTTATAAAGGTGAGTGAGCATCTTCAGTCTTTCTTCGAAGATGTGGCATGGGGAGTTTCAAGACACTGTTTGAGGTTACATAACAAATTAATTAAAAAAAAAAAAAAAACAGATAAATAGCAAGGCATTGCATTTTTTTTTGAGCCCTGTCACCTAGTCACATTGTATCTCTACATGTCCTCAATTTCACTGGAGTGATGCACTTACCCAATAGACAGACTGTAGAGCTGGGAACTCCAAGCACGAGATTAACATACTTTTCTAAACATAAAAAAAGCCTGATGATGCAATTCTGTTGTGTTAGAATTCCATTTTAATTGAGAACATTTTTGTGTGCTTTATCTTCTGCTCTTGAATAAGTAAAAGTCACCCTTACAGCATCACTCCATATTTTATAAGAGTACATTGTACACTGCAGTAATGTCACAGTATAAGCATTTTAACCTTTGATACAGATCGTATGACCACTACTAACTCAAGTAACTTATTCAGGAGCAACACATTCTGTAGGCCTTATAAAACAGCAAAATAATCCAAATTTGTCTTTTCCTGGGAAAATCATATTTAGAACACTATCAGTATAATGCAGCTATTGCAAGGATATAAACCTAGGGATACCTAAGATATATTTTATATCTTATAATTAGTAATATTGAATGTTTTGTACTACCTTTCACAACAGAAAACATATTCCAAGTTCTTCTCAGCTTCCCTGACAATGACTTTATCACAGTACCAATACTGGGACTTCGTATTAGCCTCACAGCGCAACAGCACCTTCTGCAGCTTTCCAAGAGAAACAGCTCTCACTTCAAAAGCGCTGGCCTAGAACACAGTCGAGACACCATAATTTGTCAACATTACAAAGGTCCAGAAGCTGCAGTGTTTTGACAGTCTGGTCCGTCTCTCACAATGGTCAAATACAACCAACCAAAAACCTTCACTGTTTTAATGACAGCTGGCCTGTATCAAAAACATTGGATCCAAAATTAAATGTCTTTTTGATTATGCATCGGATTAAATAAGAAAATATAACTAAAGTCAGAATGAAATTTTCCTTAAGAAACTGAAATCTGACATGCTCCCTTGTCCTTGTTTTGCATTACACTTAACACATTATTTTACACTTAACAGATTATTTTAATAAACATGAAGCTGATCGGGTGAAAGGTTCAGGTTGGTAAAATTTTATCACACTAAAAAGCATATAGTTTTCTCTCTCTAAATGCAACAGGCTGGTACATGCTTTCAAGAGGAGAGGAGAGGGGAGGAGAGGGGAGGAGAGGGGAGGAGAGGAGAGGAGAGGGGAGGAGAGGAGAGGAGAAAAACAACTCAATGGCTTTGCCGCAATGCTTTGTCAGTCATTCTGTATAGCTAGAATAAATGGCAGAGCAACAGGAAATACACAAAAGAATCACATCAACAAAATGCTTGTTGAATTTAACAAGTGACGCCATCAAAAATATTTCAACATTAATTGATAACAGCCCAAAATACCACATGGTAGAAAAGTCCCTTTTTTGCCCCTCAACACTTTCTACTCAATGTTCATATTTTTATGCATATCCATCTTAATGAACTTAAAAAGCCTCCAAAGTTAAAGAACAAACAAGAGGTCCTTCCCTCCCTCATTCCTCACTCTTCCAGGAAAGCACACAAGGATGGAAGTTCCCTTGCTTTGCGAGGTTGTTGGAATACCCAAGAGCCAAAATGAGAAAGTGTTTTCCTCTGAAAACACAGGGGTACGTGATCATGCCAGAATCTTCTGAATGTTAGAGATTAGTAAGTTAGCTGTTGCACTAGCTCTTTCTCTGGCATAAGGCCTAATTCCTGCCCAGCAGACCTGAGGCTGACTGTGTTACTGACGTGGTACGTGGCTGTCACAGGAGTTATGCTGCTCAGAGACTGGCCATGCCAGAAGGGTCTTGGATGAGCCCAAAGTGAGGCTT
>JAUBNY010000878.1:1071582-1085995 GCA_032275445.1 Crypturellus soui
TTTTGGTGTTCTGAAGTAACAAATACCACACACTTTGATTTCTTTCCATGGGTCACCTCTATATAACACTGAAGTACTGAAGACTGAAAAGTGATTTTCTGGAAGAAGTGGAAATATTGACACATTTTTATGTTTAAAAGAAAACAGGATGAAACTCCTCAACTAAATCTGAACTTTGGCAGGGAGAAGATATGCTGAAATATGAAATCAATTCATAATGTGTTTGGTTCTTCTTCACTAGCACTAAAGAAAACATGGATGCCAGCACCCTCTATACCTTCTGCTAAAGACAGTCAGTATCCAAATTCTGAAATTATTTGCCACAGTAATAACAATAGTTATCTTACTTGTTTCATAATGTTAGAGAAATGTTTGTTGGAGATCAGTTATTATTTGTCTTGAATTATAACAGCTCTTGCTACATTTTTTCCATAGGCCTCCTCTAACAAAAGAAATCAGTGCCAAAGAAAATCTTGTCTCTCTGCACTTCTGTTTTGAATGTCTGCATGGCATGCATAAGTTTAGTGATCGAAATTATGAAAACAAGTATTTGTACTTAAATTCTAAAACTTAGAAAACTAGGACAATGTATACCTTTATCTCACTTTTCCAATGAAGCATTATTTTATGT
The DNA here is from genome assembly GCA_032275445.1 of Crypturellus soui. NCBI lineage: Eukaryota > Metazoa > Chordata > Aves > Tinamiformes > Tinamidae > Crypturellus > Crypturellus soui. The sequence continues at coordinate 1,072,214 of JAUBNY010000878.1, forward strand.
AAAATGAACAAACATTTCTTTCATCACAAAAACATTAATTTATTTAAACATGAAATACTTCTGCAGCAATGATTCTTAATCTCTAATTGAACACACAAGGCTCCAACTTTGAGTGCTTATTAGTGGGGCTTCCCCTGCTGATTCATCACAATAGCAAATTTTTAAGTGCTTTGTCAGAAAACACAGCTTTTAGATTAATTTATTCATTCATATGAACAGAAATCTATGAAATCCCAGAGTTAAATGATGAAATTTGGACCAAGATGTGAAAGAAACTTTCTGAAACAAACAGGATGAAAAATAGCATTCCTGAAATCATTCAAGTGAACTGAAATGTTTGAACTTCCATTCTGTTTTGATTTCTTTACCATTAAGGCCATTGGATTAATGTCAAAATCTGTTATTGATGTGTAAATGTGGTTGTCAAAATCAGACTGTATAAGTTGAATGACAAGGCAAAGAATAAGCTTCTGTGTTTTAAAGATTCAAGGTAAGAAATAAATCACAATTTCTTATTGTCAATTTTAAATGAAAAAAATGCATGGAGGTCTGTGTTAACATCAACTTAATCAAGTATGCTAAAATATCATGAGAAAAAATAAAGAGAATACAGAAACAGAAAAGAAGAATGAATTAAATGAATATCACAACAGTTTCTTTTTCCTCCTAAATGGTTGTAGTTATGAGATACATTTGCGCTATCTAATAAGCAGCCCACCCATCACCAAACTTCATGCAGACTTTGCACATAGTTTTCACAGATAATTGTTGCTCTACCATTTTCAATCTTTCATATTCAGAACCTATAGTTAGGGTCTCCCTAATGGATAGAAGAAGAAACACTGAAACTGGCATCCCCAAACAACATGAGCTAGGACTTGTTGCCAAAAAAAAAAGATATAATTACACCATTCAGGGTATTGACTTTGTATCAATGCTTTTGTATCAGTGCTTTTGTCACCTTTAAAAGAACTCGAGAAGAGAAAGTGCTAAGAATGTCTCACAACCAGCATTTTTTTGAATTATCCATTTCACATTTCCAAGATAAAGCTTCATGAATAGACAGGTTGTTAGCTCATACATAGATTAATTAAGTAGAAAAAAAAATCATAAAAATCTCACCCCTTGTAAGTTCCACTCCAAGTGATCACTTGTTCGCTCACGTTCAACTCTTATTTTATAGATATTTCCAATGCTTTTTATTTTAATCTGAATTAAAAACAGATCAATACAACATAAAATTATGACCCAAAAATTTTAACTTTAAGCTTGTGAGGTAGAAGATTCAGACTGAATAATGCATGGCATTGCAATGCAAACTATCATTAATCTAATTTATGAAAAAAACCCATTTCAGTCTCCCTGATACTTTGAAGCAGCAGCATCTTAATGGCAAGCACAAGCCTGTGTATTCTAAAAAAAGCCAAAACCTTCATAACAGCTTGCAAAAAATCCCAAACATTTTATTGCTTTATTTTCAACCATCACATGTGAAAGAAGTCAAAAGGCCAGCTCTCATGTACATACAAAACCCATTTATTCTGTTTTTACATTCTGACATTCTTTCCAATTGGACTGTGTTACTGGGAAAAATGTATAATTACATCACTTATGAAAATAAGAAAACTGCACGCTTATTTCTGCAGTTGGTTCCAGATTTCTCTAAACCATTACGACATCTGAGTGTACAGGAAGAGTGTACTGGTTTTGACTGGGAGATTTTGAACTATATGGTTCAGACTGCTCAAAATCAAACAGATATCTGTCTGAGTCACAGTTTTAAAAGATTTTACCTAGAATGACACCAAAATTGTTACAGGAAATACTCTTCAAAGTCTGTACAGCCAAAAAAAAAAAGGTTACTAAGAATCCTTTGCAAAAGTAAATCCACTAAACCACAAGTCACAAATCTTTCATAATGCGAAACTACAACATGATCATACACCCAAGTATTTCACAGTATAGGAAGACATAAAGCTTTCGGAGACTTAAAAAACAAGCTTTCAAAACAGGCTGAAAGTCATTGATACTATCTTAAGGTTTCTGTGTATGGTTTGCAATCATCTGCCCTTTCAAGCATCATATGTTCTCTTACTCATGAAATCTTTACAATACTATACAACGTTATCCTATCTCACTTATCTGAGTTTATTTGAAGTTCAAAGATTATTTAAACTGAACATAAATCATTTTACATCATTTGTAATGGACTGCTAGGAAAGGAAAAGTAGATGCATTATCATATTATTTCTCAAAAGTAATGTTAGTAAAAGGTTGATAATGGCCTATTCCACTCTATGGTTTATATTCAAACAAGCTGTTGGAACTGTACAAAAATTATTTTATTGCCTTTCTCTTGGAAACAACCACCAGTGTATTATCCACATGGTCTTTATCTTCATTAATAAAATGTCTTCTTCTCTTTTAAAAGGTAAAAGTTTCCTCTCTGCTTACATCAACTTTTACCCACTGTTAGTGCTTTTGGTATAATAAGTTTTTATGTTATAACCATAAAGTCATCTTGCTTTAGTCAAAGATTTCTAAAAGAAAAAAAAACAACTTTTATTTGTTATTACCCTAAAGTGCACCACGTAGTCAAAACAGTTGTGTGAGAAAATCTGTGGAATTCGCACCTGTATTTGTATTGGCACAGATGTGGTGTCAACCTGAATATAATTAACAAAATAAATAGTAGCTCCAGGCTTGCAACACTAATGTGATGTTAATGTTGTTGTCCTTTCCCTTGGCCTGAGAAAATAATTCTGTTCTGTGGAATCGGATTTGATTGCTTTTGATCATGCTGCTTAATATTCTTCTTAAAGCTAAAAATGAGATTTTTGGATCAAAGTAGTAATAAAGTAACGGTATATATAACAAGGTTGTCTAAAAAAAATTATCACAGGATTTGCTATATACTGCAAATACATCCATCCACCTCTGAAGTAATATGAGACATTGTCTTTTCATTCACAGTACCAGTGTTCAGTGAATATGCATTGCTGTCTTGTTTTCTGCTTATTCTAATGAATCCCTTCCTAGCTATTTTGTTTACATGGTCATTTCAAGTTTCAGCACAAAATCTGGGCTTGTCAGAACACAAAGAGTGCCTTCTGCCCAAAATTTTCCTTATCTGGCCAAGGGAAGAATCCTTATGGTAAAGAACGCACTAATATCCTCCTAACTATACCAGAAGGTATAGCTATAGCATAGCTGAATACTTTAAAAATTAAAATTTGATAGCTTTTGCTCTAGGAAACATTAGTGAAAATGTATCAAATGTATCCAGTTCGGAAAGATGCAAATGCTAAAAAGTAGCTGTAACTTTAAAAGGTGACTTTTTAAGTGACACATCCTTGTAAAAGGGAAGATAATGCTTCAAGAAAAAAAAAAAAAAGAGACATCTTCTTCATAGACTTTTTCTTTGTGGTTTTATCTACTGCAGGCTAACACTTTGGTGATATTTATTATTTCATGCCTGAAAGCAATAGCACTGGTGTGCTATAAAGAATCCTAGTAGTGGCCCCAGGTGCTGATGGAAAGATTCTGTTCTCTCACAAGATCAATATCTAGGATGCACAGCTCTAATGGGCGATAGCTTTGTTAGAGAAGAGAAATTGGTCTATATCTTCAAGAATATATGGATTAACATTGCAAACATGCCATTATCCAAAAGTGCTTATGATTTATTCACTAATTCGGAGACCCGGATTCCCGGTGGAGGATGACACAGAGCATACATGCTTAAAAAGGAACTTTATAGCTGGCTATCTTGCTGCCTGTGCCCCATTCATATAAATTAATATTTTTATAATTGACAAAAATGATGTTGGTTTGCACCAAGATTGTGTTAGAGGAGTAAGTACTGAAAAGAAATGTGCAAAATGTGCAAATTATCATTTAGGCTTAAATTATCTGAAGACAACAGTACATGCATTTTACACAGAAAGCTTTGAGCAAAGGAGAAATTTTAGCCTTTTGGTAATTTCCTCTCTGCCTATCTGGGTATAATTTTATTTACAAAATATATGAGATGTTTATAAAAAAAATGCAGAACTCTATATTTTTAAGATATGATAACACACAGGTTACTGTCTTGTTAGTAATCCCATGTATAAAACTTCTGGAATTCCAGCTATTTATATTATACTATGGTGTCTGAAAAATGGCCAAGTTCTATTCTTCATAACTGAACCTGTTCCAGGGTATCTTTTTTCTAGTATGCTTTAAAAACTATATGCAAGAATATTTGATTATTTCATTAGATATAATATTTTTAGGAGTGGATAGTTTTTAAAGCTTGTTAAAATCAGCCGCCTTCAAGAAAGCAATTTATTTCTGAAGTTGTCCTAATCTGGCTACTAAACAAGAAAAAGAAGACATAAAAAAAGAACATTTTTTTCTGTTGCTAACTACATGCACCAACTAGATTTAATGTAGTATTCATAGAGATTAGATAGCAATTTATTTTATGCAGTAAACACAGGAGAAAAAATATTTCTTCTCTTCACATGACAGAACAATCTTTAGAAAGATGCATAGTAAAATAATGTTCTTAGCCTTCATTAGCTACCTGAAATTCATCCTCCTGCCTGGAAAGAAACATCTGCTCTCTGTTGTCCTTGACAAGAGTTATTGGTCCAGCTACTCCTCTGTCTCCGTATATCCAGAGAACGACATTTGCTTGAGTTCCTGAATTTCCTGTCAGCACTGACACTTTCCATTCATCATCTGAAGGAAGGGGACACTCAACACCTTGGGGATTTCTCATTTCCTCTGTGAAATACAGAACATTAGTGGGAGATCAAAATCGACATGAAACTGCCAGTTGCTGTTGTAACGTCAGCACATTGGAGAACATAAGAAGGAGAGGATTGTATTTTTTATGGCAAGTGAGGTAGTCTAAAAAATTGATTTATGTTTCTTGTCTAGCTCAAAATGTTCTGATTAGTCAAGCTACAAGATTCAGCTGGAAAAGAACATACATTTCTCACATATACTATCATCATGATACTTCTTTTTTCAAGTTGCTAGTATGAGCAGCCATGGCCATGAAACACAGCTTGTTCCTTGCCCTAACATTTAAAATCAGAAAAATTACCCATAAATACTCATTGAATGCCATATGCTGGTACATTGTTTAACAGAATCAGTATTTGGAGAACAGAGACAAATACCAAAAAAAGTGATTCAATAAATTTTCTTCAACTTAAATATTAATTAAATATTGTAAAATATTCAGAAAAAGATCAACATATATCCCTGTCTATCAATATGCAAGCATTCAGTGACAGTATTTGGACTAAGGCAGTTCTGAATGAATAAGACAAAAACAATAGAGTACACTTTATGAGAAAATTTCACAAATGAAAGGACTGAGCAAATGCAATTTTTGAAAACATACGTCTTGATTCAGAATAGAATATATTGATCTTTTATCTACCTTTCAGAGAAAAAAAATATTCACAAAGATCTCAAATGACTCACATCAATATAAGGTATGAAAAAATAGACTGTTGGCGTAAAGGAAAGTAATTCTGAGTATTTTAATCCAAACATCGGATTTATAGAACATCCTTTTAAAAATACCACCACTGTTCACAAAGTCCTTTCCACATATCTAGGAAGGGGGGACTCTTTCCCCAAGGAATTCATGCTCTAAGCACTAGGTTTGAAAAGATGAACAAACACATTGTCTAATATGCTATCTACTGCAGGGGTTCCTAAAGCTCCCCTCACAAAGCCTTTTTGTGTGGCTGCAAAGATACTTTTTAATATGCTAACTGTAATGAATATAATCTGCTCTGCGGATTAATTTTCTTTTGTTTCTCTTAGCACATTCCTCATTCATTAATAGGCTTTCAAACTCTTGGACGCCAGAGGCTCCGAATGCATAATAGAATTCACTTAAGATATCACAGAATTCATAAAAGTCAATGATTCTGGTTTGTTCAAGAATTCCCCAATGCATCAGCATGCTTCCAGCTGGACTAGATAACTTACTATCAGAACTCTCTGCTTTTTTATTTTGCTTTGTTAAAATACTAAGCAAAATAAAAAAATGTTTATGACAGAATATTACAAAAATAATATGACTACAATTTTGTTAACATTAAAATAAAAGTGTGAGGATAAAGTAAAACATGGTTTTAAATACATGGGTTTTGCTTCTTTCAAAACTTATATGAGCAATAAATTTCACATTTTACTGAAATATCACTGAAGCAAATTGGGTAAATGAAGATGACTGATTCTGTATCTAGGCAGGATTGTGATCTTCCCTTTCAATTTCCTCAAAAATCACTTTTAACATATTGCATAAATGACTTTTTTTAATTAGCTTTACTTTAAAAAAATATATAGTCTGTTGGACTAGCTATGTGAAAAAGTTCTATACTAGGCTAACCACACTTTGAAATTGAATTTGTAACTAAACCACTGAACCTGAATTATGTTTCAATAGAACTGAAATTTTAATCTATGTGAAATTTCACAAGCAATTTCAGTGGAGTATAATACAGTAAGAAAGTCTACAGCAAGTAGTCACTAACTTGTGAATTTAGGGTGAATTTCTGCCATGGTAAAGACTATAAAATTTGGTTAATTACTTTTTAAGAAACATGGAGCTGTAGTAATATGTAGTAGTATAACTTTGGAATGATTATGGCCATTAAGAAATAGAAAGAATGTTATAAAAATGCCTCATTTTATTGCATTTTTCGTCATGATTGAGAATATATTATTCTGAAAGAAAAAAAAATCACATACAATCCACACACTAAAAAAAAACCCCAGAAGATTAGCATCTGTTTTATGGTTATCTGAATCAAAATTTCATGAATTTTTCTATCTCTGATTGAAACAATGGAACAAATACTGCATTATGGGATATAGTGCAACCCTAAGAATATGTTAAATTTGTCAAATTTTCAAAAGTGTTTTATTGTACTAAAGCAATCATTTAAAAAAAAAATGTCAGTTTTAACATCTTAGATGAGTTTAACACTTTAGAGTTACTTCCCATAACTGGAGCCCTCCAAGGTTTCCACTTGTAACTCAGAGACTCAGAACTCCTTCCAGCTATCTAACACCACACCTTACTTAGGTAGAAGAGGCAACTCACAAGTATTCCCCAGTAAACAGAATAAAATAATCATGAAATGTACTATTATTTAAAAAGCATAAGGAATCCGATGCTGCTCTTTATCCTTCATTTTAATTAAAAGAATTCCCTACTTTGACTATTGCTAACCAAAGTAGCTCCTGCAAGCAAGGAGCTCTGCCTACCTAGTGAAAATAATTACTGTATTCTTATAAAGCTTGAAATGCTCTTTTGGTGCATAATATATTGGCTCTTTTTACAAATGAAAATCAGTGGCATTGACATGCTAAAAATATTCCAATTTGAAAGGGGGATTTGTTGGTTACCCTGGATTAGTCACGGGAGTTTATACACTTCAGGGCATCATGATGTAAATCCATTGTGACAAATATTCATTTTGATAAGCCTGCATGAGAATGATGGAGAAGTCACAACCCTCTACACAGTTGCATAAAAATTACTTTACTTCTGACTTTACTTATCCCAAAACTAAAGCAAAATGAAACTAATCTGGTTCTAAGAGACTATATGATTGAGGGACAGTCTTGAAATAATCATCAGTGAAAATAATGTTTGGAGCAGAATCTTATGCAGTAATGGTTCTTTGGTACCACCATTTCCAATGTAAATCAAATAGAAATTACAACAGATCCTACTTCTATATTATTTTGTATTGTAAATAAAAATTAATCATAACTAATAAAAACTAATTGTATTCCAGACATGCAAGAAAGGAGCATGGAGGGTATGGAAATTACTCCTCAGAGACAATTGGTTAATACTGAAGCACAAATTTGTTCTCAGCATCATGAGTTTTCTTGTCTCATGGAAGCCTTTGGCCCTCCCACTTCAATTTTACTAGCACACACAGACATATTTTCACCAATGAAATTTAAACATGATTTCAGAAAAATAGGAGCAAGCAAGGGGAAATTCCTTCATAATGATTGTTTGATAGAGAATATGAGAGTAGTCTATATTGTCAGGGGGACTGTTCATTTTGGATGGCTTTTGCATCTCTTAAATTAATCAGATTTTAAAAATCCACAATTATTGGTTTGAATCTTTAGTGCATTCTGCTTCGTGTCTTTTATCCCCAACCTTTCTGTGCTCCTCCAGCTGTAAATAAATTCTCTCCTTTCTGTCTTGGCCAGCACAATTGGCCAGCCTCGGGTCTGGAATGTGATGCTTTACATGTATTCTAGTTGAGGTGGTCTTTGCAGGGTGAAAGCAGTGTCTTGAGGAATAGAGAATTTGTACTCCTACTGCTGTAGCACAGTTTCTGTTTAATCCTAAGAATTATTTGTGAAAGCAATAATCAGAAAACCAGAGATCAGTTAGCAGATCCAATCATAGAAAAGATGGCCTGGACCATCTAAGGGTTAACCTGTTTTAAATTGAGATGTTCAGTACAGAGCTAGATTGCATACTAATTACAAGCATCATGCTTTTCTGAATGTTAATTCTGAGAATAAAGAAAAAGCAAATATGTATTAGAAATTAAGGCTCACCCTCAAATGTCAATAGTCAATTTTCAAAGTATTCTGAAGGAAAACAAGTAATAATATATGAGCATTTTCTTTGAAAGGCAGAGTAACTTTGATATTTCTATTCATTTTGCATAAGCATAATCCACATTTAAGAATGTCACACCTACTTCTAACAAAGTGCTATATTCTTAGCCAATTTTATGGTAGATATTGCTTCTATAAAAGCACCTTTAGTATTCAAACCTAAAAACACACTGCTTTTGGTGTATTGTCTTGAGTTTTAAATTCAGCACATCTCACTGTTTGCAGACAGCCCACAACACTTTGGGAAGGCTATGTGACACAGTAATTCAACACAAAGTCCCAGATTAGAAACTGAAAGTGGGTGTTTTGAGTTAAGAATGGAAACATTGTCAGAAACATTTAGCAGTAATTACAAATAATAATCCACACCTTTGAATTCAAGCACTGTATTTTGGTTCAACTCAATTTCAAATCTTTCCTTTCTACTTCACACATATCCTAGGAATAAGTACGCTATGTTGATTATTCATTCACGTTGGCATAAGGGTTTTATGTGCATTTCAAGATAGCAGTCTGAACAACAGGCCAAAAAAAAATTAGCTGCTCACTTGAACCATATGCCCTATGAATGCCTTTCGGTCTAGCTCCAAGTGATTCTGCCTATTCTCCTATATCAACGATCCCAGCACAGTCTTGCCTTTAAAGCACATTTAAGGGGACAAATGTATTTTCTCAGCTATGTGGTTGTGTCTCAACATGTCACGCAGATCTCAGTAGTTTGTATTCACCTTATCTATTTTTGATGGTGATATTACACAATTCAGGTTGTGAAGACACAGTATCCTTGAGAAGACCAAAATAAATGAGGGGCAGGAAGCAACCTTGATTATCCCCACTCCTTAACAGTTGTATCACTACTTGACTCTTGTTTAGTTCCTTAATCACAGCTTCTCTGGTTACTAGGATCTTGAATATTCCTAGAAAAATTTTGATATGGGAAAATCATTGCCTTAGACAACTTATAAAATCTACATAACTCAAGGAAAGCCATGACTGGAACAGTATTTAACTATTCCTACCCACCTTACCATAGACACGAAGCTAGCATGCAGTATAGTAAAACTTACTCTTTCCCCAGTGAGTGAAAAAGAAGCTAAAAAGGATCCTGACATAAATCTGGATATCATAAAAGGGAAAGATTCTGTTCTTTCAGTGGGCTTTGGCTAGGTCTCTCTCTGATATTAACATACCTATTTAGGCTATAGGTTTTCCCACAGGTAGAAAAAACAAATAGGTTAGGTGCCTAGATACTTAGAAAACAATACTGTGCAATTATTTAACAGTTATATGATGATCATTGACTAAATAATAAACCAAAAAGCATTATTCTTTGACCTTTAGTGCCTGTGAACACACATAGAAGGTAGACATAATGCAGTACTACACAAGAAATTTGTTGCAAACTACTGCTTACCCATGGGTGGAAAAGTTATAGGGTTTTGGGCTCCTGGCTTCTGGGCTGGTTGTTGTTCAGATTGCGCATTTGCTGCTTGATGTTCAGATTCTCTGAACTCTTTTTTCTTTCGGTTGGGTGTTGCAGATGTTCCCATGGGCTCCTCACGGCCAACTAAAACAGTGAAATGCAAACTCTGTCACTAGCTACAAATCATTTGCTTTTTCTCACTCAGAAGTATCTCACATTTGCAATGACAAACACTAATAATAGACCTTGCAATTGTTCTACACAACAGATGCCAAAATCTTTTCTCTGTACACTGCAGAGCCGCTAGTAATAGGCTTTCATTGTTAGCAGCGTGCCACGAAAAGTGGAAAAAATATGGCATGCCAATAAAAATCCATTTACTGCTTTGAAAATCTAAGTAACAATTTAACATTGATGTACGAATCAAATGACTTGCTCAAATGTAGTTTTTCTCAAGATAAGCTTCCCACTCCCCTGATGTTTTCTTTCTTAAAGCGGAGAACGCTGAAATGAAAACTGCTAGAGGCCATTTCTGATAATATTAAATAGCAAACAGACAAATCTTGGTTGCTCTGCCAGAAAATATTCACTCCTTGCATCTTCCACTGTTTTGTTAACTTCCATGGGAAACCCAATCCTCCAAAAAGTGCAAAAGAATATTCTTTCCTCATTTATGCACTAGCTAATATTTTTGCCACCATTAAAGTGGCTTTCACAACGCCTCAGTGCTTCTTGGTCAAAATAGACCGTAAAACAAAATAGTAAAACAGATTGTATGTTAAGATACTTTCCCATAGATGATCAAACCATTCTAGATGAACTTGCTCTGCTTGAATCTGAAAAAAAATCTGACTGAAATCAAACCTAATGGCTATTTTTTTTCACATAATATTTCATTTTTTGATCTCTGTCACATTTTCTACAAGATATTAATTTAAACAGTGTAATGTCAGCATTCTCTGTAGGTTTAATACAAATCACATGGCTAGTAACAGTTCACCAAATGAAAAACTTAATTTCTCTGAAGGAGAAGCAGGCAATCCAGTGACCATGATCCAGAGAGTGCTGAAAGGGAATTTCTCGGTCCTTACAGGTCAACTAGACGAGTTTAGCCTAGTGAGGGAGCCTTTGACTGCCACAACTTTTCTCATAAAAATAGGAAAGACTGCAAGCTGACTGCAAGATAGAATCTCCCAGACTTCCCTCATCTGTACCCAGAATGGAGAACAGACTCAGAATATCAACTCCATCTCTATCCTGTCACCTGCTAAGTGTTTCATACTCAAAATTTTATTTACTCAGTTAAAAAAAAAGGAAAGAAGAAAAAAAAAAAATTCTTCTGAATTACTTGCTAGAAAAAAAAATTAAAAATTAGCCACATAGGAGAAATGATGTGTGGGTACAATAAAGTTTTCACTTTTAAAAGTACTAAAACACAGCAAAGTGAAGTCTAACTTCTATGTTTTTACTGCAAGTTTTGGCAAACAAAAATACTAATCACTAAAGCAAACTATAGCATATTAAGAAATCACGTACATTTGATGACCTGTGGATAGAATAAAATGTTTCTCTCTCCAGTGTGAATGACTGGCTTAGCCTGGCCATCCGGCAGAAGACCAACATAGATTCCTTTGTTTCTCACGGATTCTAGACTTACAGATCCACTTTCCAAATCATGCTCAATTTTAAAGTGACAATATTCATCGCCTGTGCCCTAAGAAATTGAAAACAGAAACATAAATTCAACTATTGAACAGATGTGGTTAGGGATTTGGATGTTTACTAAGATTTGCTTACTACTTTCTTCTAATTACATTTTAAATTTGGATTCTTCTTAATGTGTTACATTATTGCACACACACACATGCATATCAGCATCTTGGCCCTATTTATTCTACTGTTGTCAGGTAAGACCAGACACTTAATCCAAGTAAGTGAGAGACCACATGTGAAAGCACCCTGAGTCATGTCAGGATTTAGTAAAGTCTAAGCTGTCTTCAAAGCAGTCTCTCACGTAGTCAGGTCTCAGGAGAGCATGAAGTGTGAAAGGTCTATTACAGACAACAAAGGAAATACGCATGAACTTATACATAATGCCGATTTGCTAGTATTACATGACATAATGTTATTATATTTTTCTGCTTTTGATAAACTGCTTCTACTGCCTGCTCTTAACATTTTTAATATGCATTTCATAGTACTCAGAGGATCAATTTAAAAGCCTTTACTCAATCAAAGCCTCCGCACACTTCTAAGAGGACCAGAACTTTTGCAGTAATAAGTTAACATAACTGTGGATTTAAAAGCACACAGAATCATAGACACTAATGTTCCAGTCACAGTTATAAGGGTTCAGATAGCCTTTAGAACACAACAACTTCCTCTGGACAATGATGAAAAGCAGGCAATAAAATCCCAGTTTGATATTCCTTAGATAGAAGACCAACTCCCTTTCATAGATTATAATTTTAACCTCAAAATGCATTAACTGCTAGAAAGAAAAGCACAAGCTGCATGTGAAACTTTCCTTTTGGTCTTAGCAAAATCTGTTGAGTCAATGGAACAACTGTCATATATCTCAGCTGCTTATTTCTTAATTATGTTTAGTGTTTTTGTAATCAGTCATCAATTTAGACATAATACCACTTTAAACCACACAATAAATGTTTGCTTTCTACATATTCAAAAGAATTATATCACTTGTTATCAATAAGCAGACACAGGATTAGTAAACACTGAGTGTAATGATTAAATTTGTTTCCTCTTAAATTTAAGTCTCCAGGTAGAGAGTATTATGTGTCTAAAAATCAGAATATTTCAATCATTTCCCAAACTTAATTTTATTCCTAAATACAAAGACTATTTATAAATTCTAAGATAATTTCAAGAATAAATCCTACATGGTTGGCTGATGAAGAAAAAATTCACTTCAAATGAAATAAGAATTGTTCAGTAAAATTGGGAACACCCACCATCACTCCACGGCATCAGCATCCTTCCAAAAAGCTCACATCAATATAACCATAGTTATTTAATAGAAAACATATTACTGCAAATGAACCTTAACACAGCCATCGTTAGCAATGGATGGGCTTAATTTACATCTACTTTCAATACTTTCTCAATAATTTAAATATATAATTAGATCTTTACAATCAAACGTCAAATACATCTGACAACTTGCCTTACTGGATTGCTTTCTTTCCTTCGGCAAATGAGAGAAGGAACGTCCAATTTTAAATTAGAGCATGCATTTATGAGATTATTGTCCAAGCAACTCCAAGCAAAAAAAATTGTCCAAGCAAAAAAATAAAAAAAAAGAAGATTCACTCCTATCACTAACAATTTACTCAAGTAATGTGCAAAGGAAAATACAATACAACGGGAACTGCTTACTGTTCCATTACACTGGCCATCTTTTATCTTCAAATACATCTGTGGATTTCTCACGCTCTCAAACATGCAGACTCCGGAGCTGACTTTATGCACTTTCCAGTAGGATTCCTGTTGCTGACGTCCTGCTCCGCTGCAACTCCCATCGGGCCTAAGCGAGAGGGCCTGGCAGAGGCTGGTGTTGAGCAGGATGATGGCACCATGGTGAAACACACCCTTCAGACCAGAGACAGCAAGTCCTTCATCAAGACCACAGCATCTCTCCACATTTATCTTTGATATTTTTAGTGTCT
>JAUBNY010000878.1:1109647-1122147 GCA_032275445.1 Crypturellus soui
ACTCCACAACCTCTCTGGGCAGCCTGTTCCAGTGCTCTGTCACCCTCACTGTCAGGAAATTTTTCCTTAAGTTCCTCGTGAAAGTGAAATTATTAAAAATGGAAACCATCATGTTAAATCAGAGGAAATGCTTTAACTTTACATGAATACAGTGATAATTGGGGATACAATAATAAATAACACAGGATGTTGAACAATAAAAATGAAAGAAAGCTGTAAAATTGATGAGGGCGGTAATCCAGACATGCAATTAATGAAAGTATGGTACCTAACTTATTTGAGAAAATTAGACGATTTTCCTAAATAACAAGTGAAATCTTGCATATTAATGCAATGAAATAGCCACCAATGGATGCACTAAAATAAATAAGCTATAATTACTGGTGCAAAACATAAATCTGCATTTTATGTAACGAGTCAGGAAAGCTAGTAAATTTTATGAGCAAGTATACACGAGCAGCATGGAAGAAATAGAACCTGTTTGGGTCAAACTTATTTTGGAATAATATAGCTGAAATGAATAAGTGAAAATCAGTACCATGAAGTTTACCATTATGTGAGGATGTAACTTACAGAGATTGGAGAAAAAATCTACTAATAATGATAGAAAGCAGTTTCCTACTTGCCACAGTCAGTAGATTTCTTTCTGAAATAATCACTGGAGGGGATTGTATTTTAGGATTAGATTTAATGTAGTAAAGTAGTGAAGATATACTCTAAAAAGAGAAAATGTTCAAAATATCCTTGGAATAACCAATCATAGAATGGTTCAGTTAAGCTAAAAAGTAGGACATGGAAAAGCATCTTATGCTAAACCTTTGATTTAAAAACAGCTAATTTTGAAAAGTTAAAGGAAAAGCTTAATGAAGTCTTTTGAACTGAAAAGCAATGTCTAATGAAGAAAAGAAAACAAAAAATAAAATGTTATTTAAACATATACATTAAAGAAGAATAAGTATAAAAGGACTATGAACACTGAATATGAGAAGACTAATACTGTTACAATAAAGTAAAGTTACTTGGCCTCGGTTTTTCAATGAGAATAGAGATACACAGTGTTTGGGAAATGTCAGGATGGGAAAATTAAAATTGAAAATTAAAAAAGGGTAGAAAGGCACAAATAAACGTCCATGTATCTTACTCCAAAACAATAGTATGCAAAGTTTTTGAATATTTTTGAGTGAAGGGACACTTTTCTCAAGTTATATACAGGTAAACAGAAAAAAATAATCCAGACTCAGTTTCCAAAAAATGTGCAACACAAGGTATCTGGACTGGTCTTCTTCAAGTACCTGATGTCCTTCATTAAAATAACTCATCTTTGTAGGCAGGGAAAGTACACCAGTTCTATTCTATTTGAGCCTAATTTGAGCCATAATTAAAATGGAGGAGGTGGTTAGTCTAAAAGCTGTAGAGTGACAAAATATCTGCATGGAAAATTATAAGTTTGTTTTAAAATGAGAGGCATTAATTTATAGGAGTAATAGTATGTTCCTCAGGAATCGGTATTAGGATTGATCTGGATTTCATATTTTACCTATGTACTGCAGAAAGTAGAAAATTTCTCTAATATAGTTGCTAAGAATTATGAAAACAAAAGAGAATCATAAAATCCAGAGTAATAGAAAAAAGACAATATAAAGTAAAAGTAAAATTTTAATTTAAATATGTTAAAAAATAGTATAAAAATAATGCTATGAGCAAGTAATTTATCAATTTGCTAGTATCCGTACAATAAACTTCCAACTAAGGACTTTTGGAGGTGTGGATAAACTAAAGTCAACCGGGTGCTGTGAAATCATGCAGATTGTTGAGTTACATGTAAGTTAGTTTGCTTATCAGTTTTCAAAATAATGTTAACATTTATTCTTTATATAAGGCCTAGAAGCCTAGTACACAGAATGCTCTATGACACCTAGTTGAATTCTACTACTAATTTCAACTTTCATTTTCAAACCTATGTTTTATTTCTGAACTGCCATGTAAGCAGGTGAAATAAATACCATTGAGTCTATTTATTTGGACCGTTCTTTAAACACCACTGAAGGACACCAAAGGATATGGAGATTGGTGAAAGAAGATCAGAAACAAGGCCAGTATAATCTGATAATGATATGGTTGGTGCATAATATATTAGCATATATTCACAATGTTGTTTTAGGGTTGTAATGATAGTTTATTATCACAATGTTGTTTTAGGGTTGTAATGATAGTTTATTACATAGAATATAACACTGTTTCAAACAAGAGAAACTTATGAGGACATGTAGCTGCCATTGTGAACTCTTAAGGAGAATTGAAGAATTCCAGGTTTCCTGGTGGTAGTGCAGAGCCGCTTTGCTCCAGGTCCCACTTCTGCTTCCTTTGGTTTGCCTAGGTTTCTTCAGAGAGACAATCAGGACACATAGGCCACAGCAGAGTTGAGATGGCCCCTGATTAAGCTCCTAGTCTGCATTACTGCAGCACCACGATCTAAGGTTTCTCACAGCACGGACACGCCGTTTACTCCAGACATGGCCTCCGAGAAGACAGAATGGCCAAATCCTCACACTCTAACTGAAAAACAGCACCTTACCTCTTCAGAGGCATCTCTGACTCTGAGAGTGAAGTAAGGTAGTGTTTGGTATTAGAGATTAAAATGTAGACACAAAAACAAAATACGCGTGCTAATCTCTATACGCATTAAATAATTTCCATTTTTTGATTTAAAGTAATTTACTTAGAATTGCAAGCTGTATACTATGTACACTACACACAGAGGATATGAAAAGATGCTGTAGACAGCTATCCAAAATAATTCTAACAGTAGACCGAAAGGTCCTGAAACATAATTAATAATAATACGACATATTTACAAAAAAAAAAAAAAAAAAAAAGGAACATGGATTCTCTTTATACAAAACCTCAACAGAGGTTGAAAAGAACATACAGAGTTAAAACACATGGTATATGCAAAATATGTAAAATGTTTTTTAGGAGTAAGCTGTGCTGCCTCAGAAGGGATTATGGCAAGGGCAGTCAAGAAGTCCACTGACACAGTCTCCCTCCTCAGTTGCTGTTGAATACTAGGCATAACAAACATGCTCCATTTGTGGTATCCTCTGGGTAAAAGAGGCAATCATCTCATTTGCGTATGGATGACCTACATGTAGCCTGAAAGTTCACTTTACTCATCTAACTATTCTGAATTTGGTCTTTAAAAACTGAAGTAGCTGGTTGATAATGTTAATCTATATAAAATTAACAGGACTACTGTTTGGTGCTTTTCATTATAGTATAGCACTTGAATAGTATTTCCTACTTCTTATTTCAAATTAACCAGTTGATTATTTTCGGACAAAACCATTATACTGAAAGATAATTCTCAAGTTTGTTCTCAAATGTCATGTAACACAGGAACTTAGATATTTCAAACTTCCAATCCTTTGTTGAACAAGTTGTAATTGTTTCTCTATGGAAAAGATGTTTGAAATATTACTGAGTAGATTTAAGCAGACAACATTTCTGAGGATTTTTTTTTTTAACAAGAAAAAAACATTAGGAGAAGAGCTTTTATCCTGCACTCGTTCCTGCAAATGTTCTGAGTAATTATCTGATTTTTAGTGGTCATATAAAATTGTAATTAGTATTTATTCAGGTTTAAGCTGTCTTCGCTTTGGGAGTCTGCTTGGGATGGGCATTCAGGAGTTTACTTTATAATTAATTATTTTCTGAAATGTTCTTATCCATGTAAGAGCTCTCAAGATTCGTATTACATATCTTTCTTTTCTTTGCTGTTTTCATTATCTGTAGTATCTTCATCTTCTCCTGTAGGAAAGGCATTTTCATTTTTTGTAATTTCAGAGGCATTATGTTCAATGCTACTTAAAGAAATTTCACACTTCAAGAATATTTCAGAATGGCAGATTTCTGATCGATCTGTCAACAAAGGAGACAATTTTTCTTCAACAATATGAATTAGAATTACTCTTAAGCTTTGGTATATTTGGGGGTTTGTGTTTGGTATCTCGCTATTTGTGCCTACTGCTACACCACTGACTTTATGTTTGCATACATTATTATGACAACTGTGGATCTTCACAGGATTTACCTTCATATCCTCTATGACAGAGAACTTCCCGGAATTGCTTCTCCCTTTCAGGGTTGAAGATTTTAGAACCTCAAGGTTACTAATAAAATCTAATGTGTTATTAGCATAAAATCTATTAAAAATATTATTGGCAATATTACTGATGCAGTTATTCTTCATAGTCACATAATTATTTTCATCTTTTATTAAATCTTTGCCTAACCATGGTAAATGTTGACCCTTCTTGGCCAATGAATAGAGACCCATCTGATTCTCAAGGTCAGATGCTTTTTGGTAGGCGTATCCTCTCTGTTCCTCATTAACTGGTGTTACTATGGCCATCAGTATTGGACAATGTTGGCCACATATAGCATGGAGTTTATCTAAAGAATCTTCTTCCCGAAGAGCACTTCTGTTAGCATTACTGATGTTATTTGGCTGAGACTGTACGGGTTCATCATTTAAAGGCTGTTTTAATGGATGTACCTTGTTATCAGGCAATCTAAACTCTGCAGGTGTTAAGGGTGTGAAACTGGTATTAGCTCCTGTGGAAACACATTTAGAAGTAGAACATTCCACTGCTGATGGGTTGATTTTTTCTTTGTTTTCTATAGGAAGAGAGCTGGTTTTACAGTTGAGGCTAGGTTTGCTTTTCGTATTGAGGTCATCCAGAAAAGGGTCTGAGTCACTATTATGAGGCATATTGAAGTAGTTACAAACATTTTCCGAGGGTTTAACCATATCTTCAAGTTCTGAAGAAGAAATTTCTTTGAGGACTGGATATTGAGTCAAATTGCCAAAGTGTGAATATGGAGCATCTTCGCTATTGGTATCCAACATTGTGTCTGTTGATGTTGAATCCAAATTACCATACATTCCAATCCTTTCAGGTGGTGATTGCCTGATCAAATGATTTTCTTTAAGTAGCCATTTGCCTTTATCAATCAATATTCCTTCATCTTCATTGCCATGTATACTAGGTTGACAACATTGCTTCGGAGGTTCCCCTGAACAGTCATTAGTATAAGTTGTCTCTTCTCCATTAAGAGCAGGTTGTGGTCCTGATAAAGAAATATTTTCTCTTCTCCACGTAATGTCATCCTTGTTTATGTTTTCTGGAAATTCTTCTGATGGCAGCGGAAGTGGCAATTTCTCTGCGGAATAAGACCTAGGTTCTTCAAAAAAAGAAACTTCTTTTTCCACCACTGTAGACTGGAATTCCTCAGTATCCTTTTGAAACACTTTAGACATGTAAGGAACTCCTGTGTGAAAGTTAGGCTTAAATGAAGCCTCTGCCTTACCATAAAGTCGTTCAATGGTCCTTTTTACATAGCCAGTGTTATAATGTTTTTCAAGTATTGCTTCCTCCCCACTTTCATTGGTCAAATCACTGGATGCTCTAAAGTTACAATCACTCTCTTCACTGTCGGGTCTGTAATCTGACCAGTCTGATGTAGCAGGACTTTTTAAGCATTTTTCTAATCGAGAAATATCTGAACATATTCTATTCTCCAGCTCTTCCACTTGTAATTTTTGTTCTCCTTCACTCATATCACATTCTGTAATTTGCTTCGATTCATAACAAAAAGATAATGGAGAAGGTGTAGATAACCTCTCAGAGGTTTCTTCATGAGTTTCTGTGTCTTTCCTTCCTTCCTGAACAGAATCATCCTCATAATCATATTCTGTAGAGTGGGCAGAACCTTGATTAAGTTGGTTATTTGGCTTTTCATCATTACCTGCTGATTTTGGGGCAACTTTCTCATCTTTGCTTTTATAGTTAGTAACATGTGAGATATCTTTTTCTCCTACTACCTCAGAAGTAACCTGATCTAAATTACAGATTTTGTCATTAGATGTTACGCTAGGAACAGTCGACTTAGGCTCTACTGAAGTTCCTGGCACTTCATTATTAGGCAATGCATCAGTATCTTGAAAATGCTGCAATGAGCTATCAACCATTTCTTCATTTCTTCCATGTGGCTTTACATATGATTGAAGGCTACAATTATCTGAATTAGTATTGGTATATTTTCCATTTAGCAGTGTTTTGGAAGCACTGAAATCATTTAGTTCTGAAGTCTTTGTTGCTATATAAAGTTCCTTCTGTATATCAGAACAGCTTTCTAATTCACCAGGATTTTCTTGAGCTTCTTCATAATTTATAGTGTCCTTTGGAAAGCAAGATCCAACTGAATTTTCATTTTCTTGCAAATGTATATTATTGTGATTTTCAGATATGGGCATATTTTCATGGCAATATGTAGAGTTCTGTTCTTTGAGTTCTCTTCCAGACTGTAGTAACTTATTTTCTGTTGACTGTTCAAAATGTGAGATAGCAGTCTTAAGTTCATCAATTTTTTCTATGATTGTAGTTTGTTTCAGAAATGGCAACTGTGTAAATATTTCTGAACAGCTACAGATACTCTTTTGCATATCATCTTTGGTTGTGCCAGTCAAACTCTCTCTCAGATTCAGTACAAGCAGCCAAGCTAGGAGGAGATTGGAGGAAGAGCCAAAAGTTGAAGGAGAGAGATCTGAAAGGCTGCATGCTTTTCCTATACAACAACTATGTTCTTTTTGGAGACCAAGCAAAATGGATTGAAATTCACCCAGCAACATGCTGGACAAGCAGTTAGTCTGAATATCAGTTCCCATTTTCTCATTGACAGCTGGGGAATCAACTTGAACTGCAACTTCAGAACTTTTTCTTTCACAGAGATTAGTATCCTGAATATCAGCTTCTGATTTCTCTCTATCCTTGTCATGTGTTTCATGAAACATCTGTAGTTTAGTGCCATGATGAAAATCTGACTGTAATAAATACTTGGCTTCTTCTATTACAGCTGTATTAGCGTTAATCAAAGAATCAGTTTGTCTTCCACATGAGTGTTTTGCTGATTCTTCAAAACCTTCTAATTCACAAACAGGCTTTAATGTTTTTTTGGTTAGATTATGTTCAATCTGGGTATTTTTTCTTGTTACATGAACTTTATCTGTGATGTATTTAGTTTCTTTGTTGATAAAAGCATTAATATTTTCTTCAGAAAAGGGACAAACTTTGCTATCATCTACATTTCCTTCTTTTTTGCTTATAGGGGGTAAGACAGAATTTGGTGACAAGTTCTTCAGCCAAGTTTGAACATAGTTTTCAAGGGAATGCTCAGCAACCTGATCTTGAAAATCCTCCCGTTTCAGAGGCTCTAGTGTAAGGGCTCTCTCTGACACACTTGTCTTACTTGATGTTTTGCTTAGATTCTTCTTAATTCTCTTTTGCTTTTTCTCTTTTGATGACAAATTTTCCAAACCATTATTATCCCTTTCTTTTTCTAAATTATGATCATTTGACATGGCTTCTGACAATGGCTTGGGTATTGTTGTTGAATTAGGTATCTGTTCAAAAGAATTCGTTGTGAGATGTCTGCCTTCTTTCTCAATATTCACCTTATCTTGACCCTGTTCAGTTTCGGTTTTTGAATCGACTATCATTAGGCTATCTTCTTGATGTGCAGACAAAGCCAAGCTATTTTTTTTCCCTGACTTGGATTTTATTTTGGTCAGCTGCCTATTTGCTCTGATTTTCCTATTAGACAATCTATATTCTTGGTTTTCTACTGAAGACTGGTGACAAAACTCATCTTCAGGACTTATGTTTTTGTCTGAATTAACAGATCTATCAGTAGTTTTGACAAAATATTCCATTCCTTTTTCCTGAGGCGTTTCAGAATAATTATCTGTAATCTGTTTTGTGGAATTCTGTGTAGTTTCACTTGTGATATATATTCCCTGACTTCTAATTATCCCTAAGACTTCTTTATCTTTTCCATTTTCATGTATATCTCGTTCTGGCAAGTTAGACAATGATTTTCGCTTTTTCTTTTTCGTGAGGGAAGTTGCAGGCTGGCTTTTATCAGTGGGGTATGTTACCGTAACAGTTTCAGTCCTGGCGCTCCTTTGATTCTCACTTTCAGTAACACTAGGAAAGAATTCAGTTGTTGGATCTATTTCTTCAATGGCAGCTTTATTGCATGCAGGTATCATATTTGTTTGACTATGCCTGGAACAGGGTGAATGAACTGAATCTTGAGAAAAACATAATAAATCAGAAGTTTTACATTTTCTGTCTTCATTTTTTGACTGAATTAATTCTGAATAGCTAATAAAAGAACTCAGTGATCTTTTTATTTGTTTAAGATCACACAGCTCCTGAATATTGTCTGCAGAAACCGGCCTAGTTCCCTCGTAAATTTTCGATGATGGCCTAAAACCACTGATGTTAGCTTTGCAGGCTGATACTAAGCCTGTTGATACCTGTTCTACAACAGATTTCTCTAATATTTTATGTAACGATTCATCCTCATCAGGCAAATCTAATTTCTTCATAGTTGAGGTTTCTATTAAATCATGACTTTTGTGCCTTAATTTAAAAAGCATTTCTTCTTTCTTCCTACTCTCTGAAGAAAGTTTTAACAAATCATTGTCACTCATTTCACTAATACTTGATTTTTTGCTGCTTGAACGAGCAACCATACAATACTCAGATTTGCTTTCACCATCCTGTATTTCTTCACTGTAGGAAAACTGTCCAACTGTCTTCTCCTGAACCTCCTTCTCAGATACCAAGGTGACACTTTCAACTACTGCTTTCTTTTGTCTAACACGTCTTGGCCCAGGGGTGGGAGGCCTATAAAAACGAGGTCTTGTTTTATTCTCAGATACATTACTAACATCTAGGTCTGCAGAAGTGTTTCCCTGACAGGTACTATAATCAGCAGTTTTGAAATCAGACTGTGATTCTTTGTCTGATGCTTCTGCATTGAACTGCTGCAATGAGACTCCCACTTCATTACTGGAGCTCTCCAAAAATGGAGCCTCTTTTGGTTTCATACATGCTGATATATTTACATCAGATAAACAGTCTTCTGCGCCTGTTGCAGAATTGCCAATATTAATATTTTTGCCATCAGAAAGGCCAGCACGGCTGACAGTTGTTGTCCATTTTATGGTTTCTTCCTCTTTGATTTTGAATCGCACTTTCATTTCTACTGTCATGCTGCCATCTTGATTAAGATGAACAGATTTCTCAATGTCATCTTCATACTGTGCCATAGATAAATCTTCATCAGTAAGTGACTGATTTCCTAATACACTTTTATAATTCTCAAGAGCATAGGAAGAATCTGAGTTGTTATCATTTGTGGTGTTATCATTACTGGAACCTTTATCAGAAGAAACTGAGAATATCTGAG
This sequence comes from Crypturellus soui, assembly GCA_032275445.1. Lineage (NCBI taxonomy): Eukaryota > Metazoa > Chordata > Aves > Tinamiformes > Tinamidae > Crypturellus > Crypturellus soui. The sequence goes on from JAUBNY010000878.1 coordinate 1,118,966, forward strand.
ACCTTGAGCTAGAGGCCATTTCAGCTCTCACTACCAATAAAAACATTGAAAAAGCACAAATTCATTCAGCAGAGGAAAAACAATGCAGAGAAATATGCATAAGGATCCAGATGGTGATACAGCAGACAGGCAGCAAAGGAAGAGAAAAGAAGAAAAAAGAAAAATTAGTATAACAGAACCTAGTAAAGTTTTTTTTCAGAGTATTAGAATAAAAAGAACAGTATATCTAATTTTTCTATTCATTTTAAGAAATTAAGAGCCATATATAATCATATTTTAATTAAGTATCACAATTGAACTAGAGTTCCATTTCATTTTATTTTGCAACAGACCCTTTCTAATTCAGAGCTATGGTCTGAACTAATGCTCCAAAGCCCAAAAAAGCGCTAAATGCTCCAATTTGACACTTAGTTAGGAGCTGAGGTTGCCTTGAACCTGCCAAGAGGTACATAGGCCCTTGCTTGTTTGGGAATAAAGCCTTAAAGTTTGAAAACATTACATCTTCTTTATACCTTAATAATCACTAATGAATCAATGCCTATTTGTACTGATAGTCAGTGCTAAGAGTGTGTCAGGCAAGGTGAAAATAAATCTCTCTGAACTTAGTCCGACAATCTTCCTCGTGTGAGTAATCATTACTATGAATAGAGTCACTGTCTTTTGATATATGGGATAATAATAAAGAGTACAGATGCAGGTCTATGTACTGAATTTCTAATGAAATTATCCTTGAAGCACTTGAATTTCTTATAAAATTTAAATCATGAAATTATGAGATATATTTTATGTGACCATACTCTAGAGGATGGCCCAAAACACACTGAAGCCAATGAGAATACTTCCACTCACCTAACAGAGTTTTTGGGGACAGTCCATTGTATGTTTTCATACATATTAAATTCTCCTAAAATATGCATTGATTATTTTGCAATAGTTTTGACTCTTAAAAAAAAAAAAATCTCATCTCTGTCTATCAGTTGTCAGTAAAAATGTGAGAGATTAAAAGAACACGAGGTAAGAAAATAAAATTTTGCTTTCTTCGTAGAAGCATTGCATCTCTAAGTTAAACAGTGTATAGACAGAGACATTATCCACAAGTGCTACTGGTACATAAATATCATCATTTTATATAAAAGTTTGGAATATGGAAAGGTATTTCATCTCATTTGATATTAACTACATTATTTGAAGTTAAGCATTGCTCAAGTATGCACATAAGGTTTCATACCAAGATTTTCATGACTAACATATTAACAGGAGTGCCTTGCCTGTTTTCCATGCATATGCTTTTCCATGGACTGAATCAGAAATACAAGTTTGGACTAACTCCTCCAGCAGACACCAGATCTTTCATTTCCCAAAATAACTATGTCACTTTCTCTAGCTTCAAGAAATGTAGTTGGAATAAAGTCCCTGAAATGTGATAACTCAGGATTTCACATCATCTATAATGTCTTTTATGCAGGATACCATGAGTTCTCCAATTAAGAAAACAGTATTTTTGGTCTTATTTTCCCGCCACCTTACAGTAATTGTTGTTCACTAACAATTAGATGAAGTTACTTTTCAGAATCTTAGCCATTCACTTTTTTTTTTTTTTTTTTTTACTATTTTAATCCTGGATCTCTGACTTAATGCAAAATCTGGATGGGATTTCTATTTCTGTAGAATTTTCATCGAAGTGTCCCTATGTATTCTCTCATCATGCAATAGCTATATTCTGCAAACAGCCAGCAAAAACGCTGAGCAAGGCAAAGAACAAGAAGGATGACAAAAGCTAAAATAAATAGTTTGTTGGGAACAAAATAAATCAAGAAAGATGTGAAAGAAACTCCTTCAAGTGGATGGAAGCTTTTGTCTTGCATAGCAGTGGGCTCCATGACAGAAATGATTTTCACAGAAAGTCTCAGTATGGAAATAGTTATAGTGTTGCATGGATTCACCAGTACAGCATGCAGTCTTATCAAGAGCATGTGGTACCTTTGTGCAAAAGCAACAACTGTCCCCTTGGACAGTACCTCTGACCTACAGGTTACCCTAATTTCAGGAGGTCCTACATTACCTAAAGCTCTAGCTCTGCTATTGCAGCATTTTGCTCTCTTCAACCTCTGTCTTGCTTTGTCTCCAACAGCTATCCATACTCCTGATCTTTCACTGACCAGTTTCCATTCTCACTGATCCTTGTCAGTTCTATGAGTAGTCATAGGAAAAGTGCATATTTTCATCTCTTCCCAAACATATCTGAAAAGCATACATCATAGCCATGAGGATATAATAAAGAATAATGCTCTTTTTAGACAAGAGTGGATTCAAAACCATGGTAACTTTGGGAAGATGAAAGTTGCAATGGTTTTCCTATTTATGTGGAGCAATTATGGGAAAAAATGAAACACATGATAACAACATTTCAAACTTTCATTTGTTAAAGTAAGATCTGAACTCTACACAGAAGATTTTAAACTTGGACAGTTAGGAGCTACATTATTCTCCAAAGTAAGCTGTGGTTTCTCTTTTGCCACTGCTGTAACAAACACTGATGCAGAAAAATTAATAACAATCACAATCAATAAATAGATATATTTAAAGATTTGCACCCATATTCTAAATAAGTCAGTTTGGCAGAAAATATGCATACCATCTGAGAACTCAGTTTAAACTTTAAAAAGAAAATTGATACTTTGATCTTTCATATGTCAATAGAGAAGTCTGAGCAAAAATAAACAGTTTCAACTGGCCTTTTTGAATATCCTTGATTCTAGTAAGATTGTCATGGTTTATGTCTTATGCTGAGAGAGATAAAACAATTAATAAAATACAAATTAATTCAAGGAACTTACTACTTTCATTCTCCAGCTTGGCATTTGCTTTTGGGTACACACGATTTGCAATTCCAAGCAATTTAGCAGACCGTGAATACCCAAGAGGGTCATAATTGCTTGGTTTAAAAGGCTCTCTCCCTGCTGCGACTACAGCTCCAGAGCACAATATCAGGGCCTGAAGATTAGGAACCTGGAAAAGAAAGTAACATTAAATTCTCTGCCTTAATAACTGCAAGTAATAATGTAAGAGATTTATCCCTTTCATGCTTTAATATCTTTACTTGTTAGTAGTTTGCAGCAGGCTATTAAATATGTATCACAGAGCAGAATTAATTTTTCAGTTCCTGTAAGGCAATTCCTATC
>JAUBNY010000878.1:1133326-1149996 GCA_032275445.1 Crypturellus soui
CTTCAGCATCCACATCTCCTCATGATTCAGGAGCCAAGATGACTGACTCCAGCCTGATAACTCCAGTAAGAAATAAGTTTACTACCAAAGATACTACTGGATCTTTGAGTCCGACTCTCCATTACGGATCTAGCTTATCCAGTTGTGTTAACTGTAGGTGCAAGCAAGAAGTTCTGAGGGAACACAGGTACTACTTAATTGTTTTGGACTGTCTTACTAGCAGTGCTGCATGCTGCAAAATGGAACTGGAACTTTTCACTGAAAGGATGTCCCTGATGTCAAACTAAGATTCCCATGTTAAGGTGAAGACCTGGAAAAGTCACTGCTTCTGCTCCTAGAGTCATCTGGGACATGTGCTTTTCTCCCTACTGCATTTATACTCCTTTATACTTACATAAGTTTAGGGTTGTTTTGTTTTCTCTATGAATGTATCCAACCTGTATTTCTGAACTGCATTTCTGGCACAATTTCATCTTCTTTATTCAAATAGTACTCAAATACAGTCAAATAGTACTCAAATGTGACATTAGATGGATAACAATTTGTGGAAACCTGCTCCAAAAGAAGACACATGAGCAATGTCTCCCTTTCCCAAAAACAATCTAACAATATTAGATACTATAATTATCAATTTTCCATCTATCAGTCTTTTCCTTCACCTAAAAGAAGTCTCATATAATTTTATTATTAAAATACCGAGGATATCTATTATTTACTTTTACTTAGAACAGATAATTTACCATATCTGATCTGATATCATATCTAATTATATTCATTTTTAAACAAGATATAAACTAAATTAACAAAGGCAATAAAAACATTTGCCAGTAGTGAAGAACTCTATAAATAGACATTGGCATCAAGCAGTTCTATCAGAAGAAAAATATACGTATATATTTTTTAAGTTTCACTATGCCAAGCACTGGAATTAAAGCAGCTAAGCTATTAAAAATATATTTAAGGAAAAAAATATGTGTTTTCAAAGCTACAGAGTGACACACTGACTTTTTCCTGACCATTCCTCCGCTTTCTGGTCAATGTAGATCAAATTCAGTGCACATCTTTGGTTATAGAAAGTATCTCTTCAGTTCCCCACATTGATCATAGCAATTTAGAGTGATCCTTGAAGTCGTTCTTCAGTGAAACATCACAAAAACAAGAAAGAGAGGACAAGATAACTTAGAAGACAACATATTACCCACCATTAAAAATTAAGGAGAAGTCAGTGATGGGAAAGTCTTGCTGTCAGCACAGTTTTAGAACACTTCTGTGTCTGCTGCTCAGTTACAGAAGTTAAGCTGACACATTTTCAAACTTCCTCCCCCATGATTATTGCTATTTCTCACTTGATCCAAACAGAAAATTTCTTTCCCATTGCTGTCTCTTTGATATTTTTCCTGTATAGATGGGTTTTTTTTAGGAGACAAAAAAACATAAGCAAAAAAAAAGGTTTTTGAACAGATTGTTTTTTCCCAATGTTCCATCCACATTTTTCTCATAATCCTGCAGTGTTAAAATTTGTACTTTTTCTTATTTATATACCCCTTCTTGTTTTAGAATTTGAAAATATACATGGCCTCTCTGCTCTTGCCCATTCCATCATGGCATTCCGTCATGCTATTTTTTCATTTTTCTAATACAACACTATCAGACTCAGGAATTTTTCCCCACATGTATTTTCACTCTTTCTGCTTTACTTCCCTGACAAGAAAGACTCTCAGGCTATAGCAGCAGCGCCTCTAACAAGCATCTAGCTCATTCTTGCTGTAAAGGGCCTGGGGAATACAAGTGCATCTGGAAAGGAGGTATACCAGATGCTTCATTCTCCTTCAAGATACCAGCTGCACTATACGGTGCTATTCTGTGAAGTACATTCATGTGATCTTCACTACACTGAATATTGAACGATATCTGTTTCACACTGATTTTCTTATTAAAACAGACAAATTGCTTATGAGCTAACTTTTGATGCTGAAAAAAATGCTCAGATTTTCACACTGTAATGATAGAAATCTCTATTCTGATACAGATTTAACATTTTCTGAAGGGATTCTAAATCTAAGAGAGAAACTCAAGTGAGCACTTGGGAGCCCCTGTGACACTGATGTCATATAGGCTTGCCTTATTCTAACAAGCAAGATATGACTTAAAATTGGACATCTTTCCTTAAGATTGTAAGGACACATCTATGTAGTAACATTTTTCTTCTGATCTCTCCTATTTGCTTTAAAGCCACTCTAAACACCGTGCTTTTTGCAGCTATGTTTCCTCTGGGTCCAGTTTCATTCTACCTGGTGGTATTTATACTACTCTCATCATCATTTTATTCTAAGCAATTTGGGATCACTGGTGGAGTTTATTCTCATAACATCTCTCTGAGATATTTCCCTATCTCCATTCCATAGAGGACTGACTGACCAGCTTTTCCTGGTTTCACATGTGTTGAAACAGAAACTGAACCCAGCTGAAATATTATCACCATCCCGATAACAGGACAAAAGAAATAAATGAAAATTAATACTGATTTAGGCTTCCACTGCAAGGATCAGAGTAACTGAAACACCCTTGACTACCAGTTCTTTATAAGAAGGAAAATAAAGAGGAACGGCACTGATTTTGTCTATAAGCAGGTACAGTCACCAGTGCCTTCAAAGACACAGAGCAGGGCACAGGGCCACGGAGGACATATAAATAGTGCAGGATTACAAAAGCCTTCCCGAGCAACCTCTACTTGACTCCATTATCCTCATGGCTTTCATTTCAAGCGCATTACAAAAAAAGATCATTTCAAAAAGTTATGGGAATGCTCACGAAATAAAGCGGGTTTTGTGGTGGCCGGCAAGGTCAGCGCGCGGGAACCAGGCCAGCACAACGGGGCTCCCGCATCGTGCTCAGGGCTCTGCTGCTCTAGCTCACCAGATGAGCAGCTCCTGGGACTTGAAACAAATCTCTGGCAACAGCTAGAGGAAAGAGCGGTGCTGCGTAGATCTCCCCTCGTGTTTTTGTTAGCAGACTGCCACGGGGAAATACTCAGATGGTGAAGGATGCCTGTTTACTTAGAAGAAAGCCTGATCTAAAAAGAAGTGACATACTGCTATAATCTGGTCACGCAAACTGTCTCTAAGCAATTAGACTGTCTTATTGGTTTAATGCTATTTTAGGTTTGTTTTAGCTTTTGGGAATTAGACTTGCTCTTTAAAAAAAAGAAACAGTATGCATTATGCCATGCCAGACATCTACTTGTCATGATATCAGAGTGTACTGCAGTCATGGTATAAGTTTTATAAGGTTTATAACCTTAAAGTGTTTTAACAAAGATCCTCTTTCAGCTTTTTGCACTAAAGAAATGAAAAAAAAAAAAAAGTAATAGATCTTGTTCTGAATACTTTCCAGATACTAATTCTTCATATTTATCTCCTTTTAGAAACACTATAGGGATTGAGGAGGAAAATAGATTTTTTTGTGGTTCCATTTCAGGACTAGGAAATAGATTTTTCCTTAGGATGATTTCTTTTTATTGCTATTGATATTTTGAAATCACAAGTTTTCATAGTCTTTTCTAAAAGCAGAAGAAAAAACTTAAATGGAGAGTTAATTTCTGACATAAGTGGGTTTGTTTATACTGCAGTAAATAATGACAAACTGGTTTGCAACTAGAAAAAAAAAGCTCCTTATTCAAAGTGTGACCACTTTAACACCCGCAGAGGCAAGAAGATAAGAGAGTACAAATTAATAGCAACATGTTTGTATATTGTTCACCAAAAACCTGAAAGCTAAAATGAAAAGAGTGATTCCTTACACTCATGCATCTTGTAATCACTTCAGGATTCTTTCTTATAGTACGATCTACAGAGTTGTGTTTAGCCTGCTGTTATCTCATGCTGAATTTCTCTGTCTCTCTGGGAGACTAAGCTTGATAATATTTTTTTTGTTAAAAAACATCGACTAAGCAGCTCAAGACCGCTTGATAACAAATATTTTTTCTCATACTGAGCTGAGATTTCTCTTATATGCTTTTTAACACATTACTTATATACTAGTTTTGAGAAAAAACCACAGTCGTTTGCTTGGATTGTTGCAGCCTGCTATATCATATACCACCTAGGTTCATTTTATTTTATTCATTTAGATCTTTTCATAAATATATGCATATATCAAAAGATAGAGAAGTGTATTCATTGAAAGAGAGAAGTATATTAACAGACATAAATATAATCATATGTGCTGAAAACCCTAGCAACACTTAAATTTAATTCAGTATTGTGAATCCTTATATAACAGGAATGAAGTCATCATTAGGTATGGTAAATGTTTAACAAATTACTTACATATATACAGAATTCCAGTTTTTTTCAAAAGAATAATTACATATATGTTTAGAGTAAATACCTACACGCGTACAGCACTGAATGCTAAGTGCAACAGTGTAGCTATGGTGTATATGTGCATATATATATATATACACATATGCACTAACTCCACGCCCCTTTTTTCCTTCTTTGCTTTCTGTAACTTGAGGGGGTGTGGTCTGCCTATTTTTGTATCAACATTTGTTAAATTTGAAGATTCAACAGAAATGTGGTACATCTCTGAAAAAAGAGGGAATTATTTTTTGACATTTCTCAAATAAATTAACTGTTTAATTTTAAATTTCTCCTAGTTTCTTTCATGGGTAATCAAATTTTTCACCAATGCCCTCTAGCCTTTAGTTCATAATACTGTCCCTGAAATTTCACCACAATTATTGACCCTTCTCCAAAGTAGTTGTGCATTCTTTTAACTTAACATATATCAGATCTTAGCTGAACTGATTCATTTTGATTTATCTTCCATCTTCAGTAATTCACTTTCATTCTGTAGTGCATGTGCTCCTAATCACATAATACAGATTACACAGATATCTAAAATGTATCATGATGTAAGTGTTTTAGTGATCACTTTAACTGAGATTGAAAGTATAAACCTTAAAGCTGGAAAATGGGATCATGCATGGGATAATGATGACTCATAATTACTCTTCTAATGATGAATTACCATATGTTTTATTATTAATATTAAAAGTTAATCTGAGGGTATCTAATCCTTAATTTATAAACTCAGAACTTCTAAACAAATGTTGTTAGGAAATGGAAAGGTTTTTATATGCTGTCAAGTTTAAAGAATAGTTACTTCCTTTGCAATAGTATAGGGTATGCCTTCTGTTAACACAGGCATACTACTTGGTTTTTTTTAAACATGTCTTCGTGTTACAGGTACATAGATTAACCAGGAGAAAAACAGACCCCTAAATCTGGTAACCGCAATTCTCCTCTTGTGTAATTAGTCCAACCCCAACTGAGGAGGTTGGATTATGTTTCATCATAATTACTGTCTCCTAAATATTCCCTTTTTAAACACTGTGCCTGGTAGCAGTAGATGTAGATAAGACACAACTGAGGCTGAAAATATCTTTTGCCTTAGTTATCTTCAAAAGATTCAGAGCTAAAATCCTCACTCATATAATAGCAGGTCTTTAGTCATACCTTATTTTTTTCCTTGATGCTGGTGGATTTCAGGCAAACCGTCTGCAAAAAGGCGCAAACTCTTTGCTACAGCTGAGTAATCCCATTGAAGTAAATGGAGCTACTAGTGTGACTAAGGTTTATAACCTTAGGCTATATTATTGCAGTGAAGGTTTTCTAAAGTGAAACTGTTCAGAGGAAACAGACTGTTCAACGCATTTCAGGACTTGAAATGTTCAAAAAAAAAGAAACTACTGAACATCTTATAGTGATATCTTCTAAATGAGATTTCAGTTATGGTTTAAAGCAACTTTTCTTTCAGTAACTGAATGTAAGGTTAAAATGCTAAAATAGGAGAAGACCACAATGAAAATAAAATATTGAATAATTTATACAAAATAGCTCATATTGATCAGAGCTTTTTTTTTCCCTTTTGGTCTGTTCCCAAATCTCCATTTTCCTTCTCCTTTGAGATTTTAACTCACTCAACTGAAAAGAGAAGAAAACCCTGAAATCTCAAAAATGCCAAATGCCAGTAGCACTGGAAAAGATGTGTTTAGAGTTTAATAGCAGGATCAGCATTAGGATCACATAAAACCAGAGTATAGCAACTGAATAATTGGGAGATGCTACTGCTAGCTGACATGGATTGGCATTACTATCCTGATTTCTGTGAAGTTGCAGCAATTCACTGTAGCAGTAGCAGAAGTGGATATTTTTCTGATATTATAATCAGGCCATTCAGTTAATGTCTACAGAGTATTCAATATCACTAATTCATGAAAAAATAGAGCATGACTTTAAAAATGAAAACTTACAAGAGTGACTTACAAGAGCACAAAACCTGAAACATTTCTGGGATACCTTGTGTTGCAAAATGTTCCAAGTCTTCTGAGGTCCAAGCACATTTTCTTCCTCAGCCCCCACCTCTGGCAAAGACACACCTCAAAACACAAACCTCATGAATCTTACACCATTCATTTGGGATTCTATATTTGTTCGTTTTGCTCGTATTTTTAATCTTTAGAGTGACAGAACACCTGTAAATAGACACTTTTGAAATGTCATATAAAATTACGTGTATCACTTAACTTCATCAAGTAAGATATTTATATCCAATGATAAAATTTGATCCTGTGCTAGTGCTGACTAATGTCTCCACCCATAAGCTTGTTTCAGTTTGCCGATGTTGCCAGAGTCTTATCTATGAAATGAACCCATCAATTTCCGGACAAAAGCTCAAAAACGATTAGCTCCCTCCCTGCTGAGATAAATCACTTCCTAGTGTTTTACTTGTAGACTTGAGCATTTTTCATATGGCTTTGACTCTGCCTAGATCTGTAGTATGGTAGTTCCAAGATAATTAACAACTGTGCAAAACAAACGTAAAACTGCAGCTCACGTTTTAGAACTCCATCAGGATTAGTTTAACTACATTTAGATGCAAGTGACTATTTGCTTGTTTCAGTGTGAAAGAGCATATAGGTTCCTGAGTGGAGCAAAAAGAAAGGAAAAGTATTTTGCATGTAAGCTAGCAAATAAACTTTTGATGATAGCTTCCAATAATTGTAAAGGTTCAAATACATGATTCTAAGTGTTAACATCACAGTATAAACACAAACTTCACAAACTTTTTGAAGTATTTGAGTTCTCTAAATCCAAGATTCTAGTCCAGACCCCTTTCTCTGCTTCGATGAGTGTTCTAAAAATTCTTGCATTTTATAGGTAGCTTCAGTTTTCTGTTTCTAAAAATTTTCCTACTATAAAAAGGTGTATGAAAAATGATACAAGAGGATACAAAAGCACTATTTATACATATGGACTAAAGAATATTGTCTGCTTTTACAATAAAGAAGGTAAATGTCAGTTAGTCCCTACCTACACTAAACTGTCCATCAAACATTAATTTGCTGATTTATTAAAAGTGAATCTTGAGTCCTACAAACAGACAGCTACTAGTGTCCTTCCAAAATATTTTTTAAGAAATTGCTAAAGACAATTTGTTGGAGTTTTGGTTTAGAATCACAGAATGGCTGGATTTGGCAGGGATCTGTGGAGATCATCTGATCCAACATCCCCTCCCAGCGGGTCACCTGGAGCACTTTGCCCAGGACCATGTCCACACATATTTTAAATATTTCAAAGGATATGGAAGCATCTCTCCTCTGTATGACTCCACAACCTCTCTGGACTACCTCTTCCCATTGACCGCCCTCACAGTAAAAACTTTTTCTTATGTTCAAGTGGAATTGTTTGTATTTTTATTTGTGCCCATTGCTTCTTGCCCATTCCTTGGACACCATTGAGAAGAGGCAGTTCCACCTCCTTTACTCCACCTTATCAGGTATTTATACACATTGACAGCACCCCTGAGCTTCCTCTGCTCCATGGCTGAGCAGGCCTGGCCAGCTCAGCTTCAACTCATATGTCAGATGCTCCAATCCCTTAATCATTTTAGTGGCCCTTGCTGGGACTTGCTCCACCATATCCCTGTCCTGCTTGCACTGGGAATTCTTCACGTACAAAATATCTGATTCAGTAAACTAAGCTTTTGACCTCCTTAATCGTGGAAAATAAAAGCTCTTGGTCACAGAGCTGATGACTCAGTTCTGTTGCATAAACTATTTTGGAGGGGAAAGAAATCAAAGTAATCACAAAGCACAGCAGAGGACTCTGCTTTAAAATACTCTCCAGGATATCCATGTCTACTGTACAGTTTAGAAGTGGAATCACAGGTTACCTGGTCTTTTCCCAGGTACATGTATCTAATCTACACTAGGGATTTTGACTAGCCAAGAGGCAAGAACAGTCTTAGGAGTAGAATGAAAGTAGATTTTTTGTCTCTATTTCCTTAAGGCTACCCTATAAGTTCACACTGGCCACAGTGGATTTTTTTTTTCATGGCAATGGGCATGTAAGACAAATAAACATTTTTACTCATTAGCCTCTTTCCAGAGGTCCAAATAATCCTTCCCAGTTGCAGCAGTTGTGCTGCAATGGATGGCAGCAGCATCTAAGAGCATTAGTTATTTAACACTCATGGATTTTAACCCAGAAAAAAGAAGAGCAGGCTTTATCAAAAGATGTGGGTTGCTCCAACGCCTGTTGGAAATTAAGGACCAGAGCGCTCAGACCAAAAACAGGAGCATGTTCATGACCACAAAAACTGTGTCTACATCCATATGGATTAGCCAGTTATTTTCTCCCTATCCTGGCGGTTGTTTTGATGTCATTATTAATTAGGCAGTGTGCAGGCAACTCTCACAACAACTTGATATCCATTTTTAACCAAAGCAGATACAGTCCCATCATTTAAGAGCTGGTGCCTAGGCAGCTAGCGCATAAGGCTAGTGAACATATAAAACCTGGTTCTGTTAGTTTTGGAAAGGCTAAGCAGAAAGCAAAAAGTATGCATCATCCAAGCTGTTGTGTGTCATTCTGCTTCGAAAAAAGCTGATGACTGATTTATCTGAACATGGGTAAGCCATCTGGTTTAGTGGGCACCCTCTCTTGTAATCAAATGGTAGTGTCTTATTTCTTTAAATTTTGCCATAATAGAGAGGACAAAAGTCCTCAAATGTCACAGTCTAAGCCACAAAATATATTTTGGCTTGTCTAAAGTTTCCCTATTTATAGTTGATCCTCATTTCAATAAAAAAAAATCTTTCATCTGCCTACAACTGGTGATGGAAATATGCTATATAGTTCCTATTCAGCAAGAGAGGGATATATTGAAATAAATCTGATATTCTGAGATTTCCACAAAAGCGCAACTGTTGCAACAGTTCACTGTTGAACATCTTCAGCAACTATCAAAGTTAACATGAATTGTCTAATCTAGCAGTGCAACTTTCCTAATGGTTGAGAAAAATCATCTTAAAATATTACTATTCTGTTCAGACTGTAAAATGTGCCTTTTGTTTATCCGTAGTAATATTTTCTTGGTTTCCGATTGCAGAAAAATAGCAAGGGTTTTTTTGAACGCTTAGTGTTTTTTGAGAAATAAGTACTACACCATGTCTTTCTTAAAGATTTTCACAGAAATGTAAAAATACAACTGCATGAACATTTTCAAAATTCAAATGCAAATTAATGTAAACAGTAAACATCATTCAAAAGTACAAAACTGAGGAGAAATGGCCAGATTTCTGATGTGACTAACTACATATAACAAACTGGTTCAGCAAGTTTGCTAAATGGGGTAGGTTAGGCTGTTAAGTGTGGAAAAAAATAACACCAGTATATTTTCTGGTCCCAGAGTAGTACAGAGAGTGGTATTTTAAAAATGTTATACCTTTAAAATGCAAAAATTATAAAATGCATTTATGTGAGAACCTACAATGCACAGGAAAATCCTCTGCTTAGGGGATTCTGGAAGGCTGATAAAACTATTCTCTACAAAATAATTGCAAATTAAGCTGATCAGAATGAGAAAATACATTTAATTCCAAAGCCTTTGAAGATTATCTTTTTATACCTCTTAATTCTTCCTTCGTTTTTTTCTTCCTCTGAATTTCAATATTTAAACAAATTTACGTATGCGACTTGAACAGGTTGAATAGACTTCTATCGCTTGAAAAAAAACCTTCAGCATCTCTCCTGCAGAGACCTGAGGTAAAAATAATTGTGGAATAATGTGCAAAAATAATATTGAACACACTACACTGGCTCTTCTATCAGAATAAAATACAACTTTTGCTCTGATTTTGGCAAAGTATTCTGCATGAATCTGGGGGCCTAGATCACTGCATAACAACAGGACATTTACTGACTGCGGGGACTGTCACAAAAGCTGCGCAGTAGACACTCATTCAGAATGGGACCAAAGCATCGTCACACTGTGAAGAATAGGACTTTATAAGGGAGAGCTGTCAATGGAACAAAAAATAAATCAAAATGACACTATTTTTAAGATGTGTGGGCTTGCATATTCTAACATATAGGAAAAGTACAATCTTTTTATTGTTTGGAAAATGTAAATTAATGGAAAAAGAAGTCTGTATCACAGACTTGCCATATTCAACTGCAGGTGGCAGATAAAAAATAGTGGGAAGAAAATATTTTCTTATGTTTTTCCACTCGTATTGTTTTCTATTAAACGTTATATTCCTGATGGCTATATTGTTATTGAAACACAAAAGATATTCATGACATCTTTGTGGCATTTGAAAAGATAAGGCCCTCCACAGAAGCACCTGCAATTTACTGCAGAGACATATGAGAGTGAGCAATGATCACATGAAACGCAGCACAGTGCGCTTTGGTGAAGGGGCAGAGAGGGTAGTCAGAGAACAGAAATTATGCAGAAAGTGTGTTTCATTGTGTGTCACTCGGAAAGGTTGCCATTACTGTGTTGCATTTCAAAGAGCTCACCCTGACAACTTGTGATAGAAGGTATCTTAGCTCTGCCTTGACATGTATGACACTATAGTCTTCAGAAGTCCTTCAGCAGGAGAGACGTTGGGCGTGTGGATGAAATAAAATATCCTGTTGGATCATCTGTCAGCAGCAAAACTGGGAGGTGGAGAAAGCAGAGGCTGCTTTAAGTCAACATAATAAAATGCCACAATTGAGTTGGGCCTTTACAGATACAACACCTTTCTGTGCACTAATATCCTTCTATTTTGAGATGGCAAAAATAAAGTTTTCATTTTTGCGAGGAATAATATTTTTTAATTTAAAGAACAGATCTACCTACCCAGAATTCCTGGCTATGCCCAGCTGCAGATTCTTAGGGAAGAACATAAAATCTATAGATTCTTTCTCTGGCCCAGCAAATATGCTAAATCCCAACTAGAAAGAATTATCCTGAGTCTGAGGTTGTTTTCAGAACATAAAGTTCAACAGTGATTATCAATATTCCTTGGTTTTTCCTATCCCATCCTAAGTCAGTTTATAATTTTGAGCATCTGTGAGAGCGTATGGCAGAGAGTTCTAAAATTTCATCAGGTTTTGTGTGAAAAACATTTTTTTCCTTTCAAACTTATTGCCTGAAAACTACATTGGCCTAGTTTTGAGAAATAGTGATTAATTCTCAGCACCATTTATGATTGTACAGACTTTTATATCTCATTCCTTTTGGTCACCTCCTCTTTCCCTCCTAAACCAGCACGACACAGCTAAAATTAGGCTTAACTTTTGTGCAGATCATCCACTAGCCTCCAACAGAGTGAAGAATTGGCACCTGGATCAGAAAAGAATTCTTGAAATATGATGCTAAATTTAAACACATGAAATCTAGAGGATTATAACCAGCTGAATTCAACAAGCAGAACATAGACAAGTTTACTAAAAGATAATATGAAGACAAAACTGTTGAAAATGTTTTACTCTTAAGTTTCTACAATAAAGATGCAGTACACTCATTCCATACTGGGGGGAAATACCATCTATTTCACCAAATATTTTAAAGTCATGTTACCTGGAGCTTTGTCTATTTAGTTTGTGCTGTCTCTTTGAATTGTCTGTATAAAACACTCATGACAGAAAGAAAATAATGAAACTGTAAAACTATTTACTCATCTGAATTCAATAGTCAATAGGGCAAAAACAGGTAGAAAGAGAAAAGAAAGAAGAAAACAGAAAAAAAAGAAAAAAAAAAAAAGAAAAAGTCCAGCCCAGTCTTACAGTTCATAGATAATCTGTGTTTGGGTATAAGTCTATCGGTACAAATGAAATTTTTTCTAGCATGACAACAAATACATTTTCTGTGATATTTCAACATACAGACAAAATCTTATGGATGGCAATTTCTGTTACTGAACATTGCACAACTACGACCTAACAAGGAATTTCTGGATGATCTTTATTGTATTTCAGCATACAAAATAGAATCACAAGCTATATGGCATCGGTTATGTTTCTGTGCTTAGTTTACAGTTTCTAAGGCTACTATTTATTCTGCATGTTCTGCTAAAACAAAGTGATACCAAGGTAGTAAAATATATACAAACAAACAGAAAGTGTGTATTGCCATGTCACGAAAGGTAAATGCATTGCATTTACTTCAACAACAAAGATAGATTGAGGTTCACAAGAACATTTAAAAAACAGCAAAGCTGGACAAACAGCCCACTTGCTTTTTGACGTACAAATGAAATCATGTAGATCACAGGAAGAAGATGGTAAAGGTAAAAAAAAAGAAAAAAGAAAAAGTGTGTCTTGCTGCCAGATTAATTGAGATAACTTTATGGGTAGCTTGATATGAATGTAACTATGGCATTCTATTAAGATGGGAGTAATCATTTCTAGGCATAAAAGTAGTAGAATGTAGAATGTCCTGTTAAGCATATTAAGAAATAATCACAAATCAAGTTCCAAGTTATGTGTCTAGAAACTTCATGCCTTAGTAAGGCATCTCCACATTTGCCATCATTTTTCTTTAAAGGAATACACAAAGTGTTTATATATCCAACTTTCAAACACAAATCATCTCTGAATTTGTGTCTGTGTAGCACAGCTGAAGCAATATCCAAACAAATATCTTTCTAAGTTAACTTCTACAATAATGCAACTCCCTGGCATCCTGCATCCCACCAAAATGGCTTTTCTCTTGTCTCTTATTGAGTTACTCTCAGCTCTTCTTGATGGATTTTTTCCTACTTGGCACAATTTATTTCATATTTGTCAAAACAAAAATTTGATCATAACTCTCCAATAGTCAAGTCTCTATAGCTCAAAAGATATATGAAACATTAAGATAATTTGTGTATTGGTTTGTATTGGTTTCCATTTTCACTTGCTACCTCCAAAGAGTGTTTAGTGATAATGTCATTCAAATGTGCTCATTCATCTTCATTCTCTGGCAATGGGGATAACAAAACAGGAGTATCTCCATAAAAAGATGATCAGAACACGCCTTCAGTGAAAGGAAAGACATAATTTTCCCAGCCCAGACTTCGTGGACTTGTCTACAGGAACATATTTCAATAATTTAGCTATATTAAAATTAACAAAACTTATTTATTTAAAAAAGAGCATTCCCTTTGATCAAACATGGCTTTTACCTTAAGGGACCCCTGCATCTCTTTTGCTAAGTTAAGGCAAACTGATTCAAGCCATTATAAAATACAAACAGAGAAGCTGCCCAAAGAGTTTCCACATACCTGATTAAATGATGTCCTGTTATCCTTTGCAATCTTACACGCTACAGAAGCTTAAGCTGCCTTTAAACCATGTCTCAACCTAAAAGGTTGGAAGATCCAGGGGAGAGACAGGTGAAAGGTTCTACTACTTCATCATACTTTTCCTCTTCGTATTTAGACTGAGAATGGTGAGACAGAAACAATGTTCTATAAGATTTTCATACAGTGCCTAACACAGCAAGAGCCTGATTTAATTGGTAATATGTAGGTATTGCTGTATTCAAATATATACAATTGCAGTAGCTTTGTTAAGTTGCTACTGTTTTCCTCTGTAGACAAAGATGTTGTATCAGCATGTGCTGTGTGAAAGCTGTGAACTGCTGGGAAAGCAAGAATAATACAGCTTAAAAAACAGCATGAACGAATTGCAATTGAAGACTGCAATTACTGCTGACCAATACAAAGCTCATACTAGGCAGTAAAGGCCAGCTAATACAGCATGATAACCATAGTATCTGAATCAAGAGGTTTGTAAATAAATTATTTGGCATCTCAAGAGCACCATGATTTGTCCTCTGATAGTTATGCCGAGCCACAGCTTGCTTATTTGTGACTAATAGAGTAGCTGCATAGTCACAGGAGCATCAGAATTAGCTTAGGACCTATTGAGATGGAGTATTTTGAGATAAACCCTTCTATCCTGACTTTCTAGAAAGAAAGAAAGAAAATGTAAGAGACTTCAGGGTCTGTCTGACTCTCTCTAATGCTGCAAGCAATGTTTTGAAGACTTATCTGGCCACTTGATAATGTTGTAGTTCTCAGACTGTAAATGGAAAGCTGTTCTTGTATTTTTCCAGGCTGGAAGAATCCATGAAGTTGAACCTATGATGCTACAATCAGGTAATAGTACTGACAGAGATAATTGCCATTGCTTAGTAATGTATATATTAATATCATTTTCCGCACTCAGATAAGAGGGGATAGTACTGAGTGGCAGGAAAGAAAGAGAAAAAAGTGGACAGTACTCTGCTTAGGGTACCTGCCAGCACTACAAGTAGAAGAAACTATCCTTTTCATTCATGGGGTAAAACACAGGGCAAAAACTACAAGGCAGAGCACAGTCAGTAGTTCTGATTTGTTTATATCCCAATACAGTTTATAGGAGTTTCCCAATCTTTAAAATCTCTTTTTTTTGGATTAAATATCATTTTAATTTAATGTGAGTTGTACAAGAAGTGAAATTGGTAACATCACTGGGAAAAAAGAGATCTTCACTTTTGTGAGTGTGAAATATTTCATCTGGCGTAAAAACGCGACGGATGAGTAGGTAGAATGGCAGTTGACAAACACAAAGGAAAATGTGACACATCTGTAATAGATTTTCTCTCTCATGTATTTATTTTCCTCTATTTTTACTCTAGCAGAATGTGCTACTCCCAGGCAAGCAACATAACTTTTAAAAGTGATATCTCCAATTTGATCTATTTTTAAGATATAACCTTAGTCACTAAGCACAAATTTTTCAAACATAGGCACTTAAAGCTCATCATTAAATGCAAATAACTGTTTAAAAAAAAAAAAAAGGCTGTCATTGAAGTGCAAAAAGATTACCAGGCCCCCGGCTCTGTGGCAAAGAGATTAACTAGTAAGAAATACAGATAAGAGATTATGCAATTAACTTTCTTAGACAAATTTAAAAATATTCATACACATCATTCCTGAGGCTGAAAGAGAAAAAGTCTATAGAACAATGAATACATTAACAAACATTTTTATCCCAGTTCTTCCAAAATAAATCACAAATAACTGCAGTGTGATCAGAAGATAATTTGATGCCAATGTATTAAATGCTGCATAGAAATATTAATCAAGAAAAAAAAAAAGAAAAGAAAAAAGGGTGAAAACAGTATTACCTGACTCTCTGGAAAGCAACTTAATAATTGACTGCCATGGAGGTCTTTGAAGTGCTATAAAAATACCAGAAAGAAAATGCATCACATTTAAGTGATGAATACTGCTTCTTTCAGCTTGCACATATTCCAGCTACAATGTCCCTCCGACGCTGTTGCCCTAGCTAACAGCAAATGTTGATGTTAGTTTAGTATCATTTTCTACACCTATAGCAACAGCAAACACTTTATAGAACACTTAAGCAACAGACTGACTGCTCCCTTATCATGGTTTCAGACAACAATTTTAGAGTGGTATCTGGATGTGACTGATACTCTGTAATATGTCTTCTCTGGGGAAAACTTTTCTTCAGTACAAGTATCTTGTTCTATAATGCAGGTCAACACTGAACAGAAACCATGCATGTGGCAAAGACAATCTCATCTTGAACTTTAAAGTGACAAAACCCCAGGGCTCTGTACGTATGGTTTTATGTCACATCAGAACCACTAACAAGAATTCTGTACTCTCCTTGTTTATCTATCAGTTATGCATGATCCTTCAAATTACCATAAATGTAAAGTAATGTGTGGGAAGGACAGTTTCTGCTAAAAGCTTTCAAGTCAATAGAACAATTTTTAAGCAATGCCATCTTAAGGGTGAGAGAGCCCTTCGTGTCCCATAACATCAAGACAAGGCTAACTTGTATCTTTTACTTTTTACAAGTCTGCATGGGCAATAAGCCCTTCTTCCGTATCGAGAGAATGTCCATAAAAATACTAGTCCTCTTAATCTCTCTCTCTTAAACACTCTTCCCTGATGAAAACAAGTCAAACTGGAGTGATGACATGAATGTCTTGTATGAGAATGGTTTGCAAAGGCAAATTCTGGTGTTTTGTTGATCTATAGATCTATAGATGTAGTCCAATTCTAAATAGTCCACAGTTAAAGAAAAGGAAGACCTTACCTAGTGTACTTAACTCCCCGCTCCTCCACACACTTTTTTTTTATTATTATTATGAACTACAGATATAAATCCCTTGGGGCTCATGTAGAAAAAAAAAATAGTGGTATCTTTTTCTGTTTCTTTTTTTCTGTTTTCAAGATCATTTATCAGTATTGATTTCATCACTGAAACTTCACTGGAACGACCAAGCCAATGCAGGCTGCTGAAAGGGATTATATAAAAGTTGTC
>JAUBNY010000878.1:1186196-1203717 GCA_032275445.1 Crypturellus soui
GGGTAGCTCCACCTGAACATTAGAAAAAAGTCTTTACCGTGAGGGTGACAGAGCCCTGGAACAGGTTGCCCAGAGAGGTCTCCTGCTCTGGAGACCTTCAAAACCCACCTGGATGCCACCCTGTGCCATATGCTCTAGGTGACCTTGTCCATAGAGGTCCCTTCCAACCACAACTATTCTGCAATTCTGTGATTATTTATATAGGACAAGGTCAAAATCTATCACACAATACTGAAATAAGAGGTGAATATATAGATACATCTGTACATCTGGTACATTTGTATATCTGATACATTTATATATCTGGTACACAGCAGCAGAAATAATTGGGATATACCACTGTGAAGACCACAGAATGTTCAAAATTATGCTTTTATATAACTTTAACATCAGGATATATTATCCAGAGAATGTTTTCTTGCAAGAATCAAGCCTTACCCACTGATTAGCTAAAATGAAAAAAAAAAAAAGAAACAAAAAGGTCCGGCCTGCTGCCTGCTTGTATCTTGGAACCGTCAGATCCAGCATAGTTGGATATAGCACACCTTGGGAGCTTCTATGAGATTGCAGCCTTGATGATTAAATGGGCCACACAGGACTAAGTTTTTCCTAAGTTTTCTCTTCCTGATGGAACTCAACATTCATCAGACCTTTATCTACTGCTCTTCCCTTGTAATTGAGGCCATACTGAAAAATAAAAAGCTTTTATACTTTTTCAAAACACAATTTTGCATATGGTCTCACTAGATGCAAATTGGCATTTGCATTAAATGGTATTTTTTATCTAACAAATGTTTTACAAACATATTAAGACTGCTCTGCACATCTGGGAACTCAAGACAAAAAACCTGTTCTAACTAAAGTTACCACGTTACTAAATTTCTAGCAGACTAGTAAAAGGACCCGGATCATGCACCTCTCCCCCTTCTCCCACTAGTTCTAACTGCAAGTCCACAGTGAACAGAATCATACTGCTCTCAGCTCTCCCTTCTCCCATCTTCCCATTAAAACTCTATGGGAATTGCAGCATCATTATAAACTTTTAGTAGATTCTGCCCAAGAACCCAGAGATTTTTCCTTTGGTAGGAGGACTAGTCAGAGATTCATTGTAATTGGTGGATTATGGTCAATTGGAAAAGGGTTAAATTATCAGTGCAAAACACCCGTGAGAAGTGAGGAAGCCAAACCAACTTCCAAATCTTTCCTTTTACTGTGTGTTCTATGAGGTAGTTTTGTAAGTACTTCTTAATCTTCTTTTCTCCCGACTTTGATTATCTTTTTCTATTTTGACCCTAGAAAATTGTGAAGTGTATCAAAGATCTTTAGCATATTCTTTTATCTTCCTTTTCATACAGCAGCACATTTACCTATATTCATCTGCATTTTTACATTAATTTGAGTAATTAATTAAATATTTGTATACGAATTAGTGCACTAAAGCCTGAATCATGTGAAATCATTGCACAATATGTCTGTTTACCTTTTTCTTCATTATTTTAATGTACAAAAAGGACAATGGCAAAAGGAAGCTTAATTTTAAATGAATAGCAATTTTCTGACCATAAGAAAGGCAAACTATCAGATAATGCTTTATTCAGCTGTGACTTTTTATAGATATTCAGCTTATAAATGCCTGAATGGATCAGATAAAGGTCTTCCTTTTTTTCCCTTTAAATTCATTTAAATTGTTACTGCCAAGCTATAAAAGGTGTGAAACTATTATGAAAAATAAGTTAAGAAATATTGAAAAATGTCTTTATTTATCTAAGTACTTAAGTTTGGATAATAGTAAAGATCCTGCCTACTTGATTTGGAAACATTTTTACCTTTATTGGAAAAGTAAGAGTCCTGGAACTGTTTACTTACTGTGGGTCAACTGCTAATAATTGCTTTTGACTTGTAACAGTTTTGTTTGCACAATGATTTCATACTGCCTAATTTTAGGCTCCGGGTGTATGTTTCACTTTGCGTTTTTAAATGCCGGGTACTGTTTTTTTGTCTATCATTAAACTATAACTGTACTCCATCCAAGTAACAACTGAATTTTTGTGATAAGTAAGTATTCAGTTATATATAATTTGCACAGAGGGCTAGGATTCTTCAGGATGAGGTCTCCTATGGATACGAGTAGGCATTAGAGATAGACATGCTGCTTGCAATAAGTTTCAAAGATCATGCTTTTTCTTATATTAAAATTTGCACAAAGAAGAATTTGCATAATACTATCTTCATACATACTTCCTTTGTATGATGATAATCCAAGACTGATTATTACTGACTCAACACCAAAATGGAAGGAAAACCAGACTGGAATTCTGTATGGATTTTGAGATCATGATTAAAAATAAACTTTTTACCAAGCTGATTGATAGAAGAGTGAATATATTTATTAAGTTTTAAAACTTACAGTAAGTCAGGAGAGGTTTCATGGGGTTCAAGAAAAAAGACTGGAACTCCAAGTGATTGTAAAAACTATTATAGTATACATATCATTATATTTAACAGTAATTCACAACACTAAAAAACAGTATTCTAGTGAGCAACATCCCCACCAATAGAACTAAAATGCTTCAAGTCATTGAATTTACTGGATGACAGAGTTATAGTACAGTTGCACTATAATAGCTGCACTATAGCTATTTTCAGCGTTGAATTTATTTTTTTCCCTGGTAAATTAAAAATAAATCTTTCAAGAGTTAAGTTTTCCTTAAAGGTTTTAAATGGAGTATATTGATTCTCATTGTTTACATACCTACTTTTGTTTTTTAAAATTTGTGCACTTTTACTCATTAACTCTATTTTCACCTTAAAAAGTGCTAACTTCAGCACAATCCTGTTCTCCTCAGTGATCAACAGTAAAACAAATCTTATGTTTTAATTTTAATTCCCATAAACTAGTCTACAGAATACAGTAGTATTATTTGGATGAGTAGGATGATGATTGACAGGATTTAGCCAAGTACTTTTTCAGCTATTGAAAATTGCAGTCTGAAGGGAAGGTTTGAAAAAGAAAAAAAGAAGGAAAAATCGAGAATCATACAGGTTTAGTATTGACATTGCAGTTTATGTCTAAGTATATGACAGATCACGGGTGATTAATATCTCTCTAAGCATCTCTGTAACATCTCTATCATGGTTCTGTTTTAAGATATTCTGCTACATCCTAGAATACCTTTCCTAAATAAACCCCAGAAGGTAAATACTTTGCACAATGGCAAATGGGGGATGAAGGAGTGTAAGAACATCAAAGGTTCCCTGTGGGAGCTGAATAACGGGAGAAGCTTTGAACCCAGGTTAAAATATCACAGGGTGCTACCTGAGCACTGCATTTATCAACTTAATTCCTTCAGATTTAACAAATAAACTCTGTGACAAAGAAATTTCAAACTCTACTTATTTCTTAAAGATATCTTTGAAGTTACCTCTACTAATGTATATTACCATTTTAAACATATATTTAAAAACATTTAAATTGCCCAGCAAGGAAACGAAAAGATACAAAAATAGAAATCAATTACCATGGAATGATAGAATGGCATTAAAAATGTTATGTATTCTTGGCAATTATTAGGAAGGAAATACAGGTTTTCTGCTTACACAATTTCCATCACCAAGATGAACAGCAATGGATTTTCAATGTAAAGACACTTTCCTGTAACAAAGTAAAATATTTTACCAAAACTCAATTAATGACAAATTCACCCTACTAAAGGCTATGCCCAGATTTATAAGCTAACTTTTTGAAGCAGGAACCTAAATCTGGGCTTCAAATCTAGACTTCTTTAAATAAGAATATTTGTTTGCTACCAGTTCTGTACAAACTAAGCCATGAGTGATGGGTTTCTAAAAGTAACCCCCTTAGCAATAACTCCACTTACTAGGGTGTCTGAACATTATATTTCATTTTGTTAAGTCTTGCTATGATTCTCTCTCATGCAAAATGCTGTCTCAAATGCTCCCCCTTTGCACAGTGGAAGGATGGGCAGACAGCCCTAGTTATTTTGTGTTTTTTTTTTTTTTTTCCCACTTTGCTTGACATTGTCTGAACTCCAGCAGATAAGAATCCTGGCTGCTAATGTACAATGAAGAGGGTGAGGAAAGGGGAGGCTGCCTCGCTCATGCTTCCCATAATTAGAATAGCCAAAAATGGGGGGAAATATGTCCTGTGAGCATACAATTGTAAAGTAGCAAAAGTTATACATTTTTCAGAAGCTGGGTACATAGGAATAAATGTCATAGAAGAACATACTAAAGTTCCACATGTTGTATGTAAAAGAACTGGCATATTCAACCATTAAAAAAACTCTTAGTGATACTCTCAGCTTTAGTAATTCAGTGCTATAGTTACACATTGGATCATCGTCATCAACTGCTGATTTTTCCACTTGTTTAAGATTTATGTGACAATTAATACCAATTGTCACATAAAAACATGGCTTCACTAGGATGCAGCTTCATTTGTAGGACACCTGTTAGGACACACAACATTTATGTCTGTACTCGTGTTCCAGGCCCCTATTCTGATGTGTTTGACATTGCCAGTTATGAGTTTATCTGGGAAATTTAAATCACACAAAATGCACAACAATTACCACTGAAGCAGGCATACCTGTAAACTATATCTGTTTATATCCAACATATAGGTAAATGAGTAAGTACATCTCTGTGGTTTCATTTGTTTTATAGAAGTGCAGAGATGCATGCTGCCTCTTTGAAGGAATCAAGGAAATTCAGCATCCCAGATGATGAGATACAAAAGAATATAATAGTTCTTAAAAAGAATAGCTTATTTCTCTAACACTGTAGGATTTGGGGTGTCATGGGAACCTGGAGTAGGGCAGAAATGGAGAGTTTTTTTCTTAGTCTGTCATGATCAAATCCTTAGAGGGGCTATATCTGCATCTGCATCTGTATCTATCAAAGGATTATGAAAATGAAACACCAGAAGTCCACAGGATTTATTTTCCCATGGGTGTTTGTTAATAACAGATAAGTTTTTTTAAAAGTTTATTTTAAATAGTAGAAATTGCATGGGCACATTTTGGCCATATATTGTGTAACCTGACAACTTAAAATCATGGCTTAAATTCACAACCACCTTTCTGCCTGGTTTCAATAAATATTACACTCTAACGCATTCACTGTTAGGAAAAGCAGCCTTTAAATCAGATTCCCATGTTCAGATGCTGCTTTCCTGAACAAGCTTTACTGTCTGGTAGCATTTTCTACTGAAAAACTTTTTGTTCCAAGGCTGTTTCCGAAAAAGATCCCTGAATTTTAATCCAAAGAGTTGATGAACAATGTATGTACATTCCTGTTTGGGAAAGACCCAGCAACAATACTGTATAGCAATTCCAACTGGACTGTCTGCGTAAATGATAAGCAGATTTAACCAAACATGCCTTTATTCTGGGTTGCAACGCATAAAAAGAATCCTGAAAGTCTTCCAAATTCTGAATTCAGCTGTTTATTTTGGAGCATATGTATCAATAATAGCAAATCACACTGCAAAGGTACTAATCGTTCATCTACCTCACAAAATTATAAAAGCATGTTTTGCATTTACCACTGAGAAGGAATAAAAGTAAATGAAAGTGAACTGTCATATGTAGATCCACATGATAAGTGAACAAAAAGAATCTAATTCAACAACAAATTTACAGAGCCGTAAATCTGATCACCACAATTGTAGGATGTTGTTCTGAATGCTCTACTTTTTCATGCCCAAGTAGTTAAACCATCTCTGCACTCACAATAGGAAAATTCATTCAGTGCCTTCCCACCCCTCATATGTTCCAACCTAGCATTTCGACTTCTCAGTGTGACTTTATTTAGTTCATAAAGGATTAACATCACTTTAAAGCAAGTTGCATTTTAAGATGACACCACATCTACCAAGCAGGAAAAAAGTGAATTTTGTTTTATCTGTTTGTCTGAAATTTAAATAGTGGGCAGAGGGCTGATGGCCTGCCCTAGCACAGGTTGCCTGTCAGCTCAAAGCACTGTGCACCAGAGAGCAGAGGGGAAAGCTGAACCCTAAAGTTAGAACAGGCATCTTCTTTCCAGATAAAAGACAGATTTTCCCTAGATGAGTACATTTAGGGGTATGTTCCAGTACCTGTTAGTCACCGTTTGGTTGATGCTTTCCTGTACCATGTCCTTTCCTAATCAAATCTGTGAGGACTATTTAGTTATTTCCACAATTCTGTTCATGCTATGTGTTAGAAATAAGTATATATTTATATGTATATATGTATATATATGTATATGTATAATTCTAATATACGTCCATTATGTCGTATGCTTTTGAAAACTATTTTCTTTTCAACACCAGTAACTCATTTCTCCAGGACAAAATTAGGAATCTGAAGACAGTTCAATCATGACAGCAGTTACAGCCTGAACTTCCAGAACATTTTAGCTTGCAGGTCATCGTAAGCATAGCTTTTTCTGCATCTCTTTTCTCTTTCTGTTCTTTCAAAAACTAATTATTATAGCAATAATGTGTCTAAAGTCAGCATATATAGATGCATATAAAATCAGGCTAAATGTTGTACTAAACCTCTACTGTGCTTTCTAAGAAAGTGTTTCTCTTTTTAAGAAGTTTTGAATTTTCCTTTCCTTTTCTTTGATACAGTCCTCAAAATCCATATTGCGAATTCACCTATGTCATGCATCTTCCCTACAGTGAGCTCCCACAATAAGTGCATTTCTAATCCCAGAAAAATGGCAGAAACTTGCTTCTCCCAGCCTGCAGTGTATGAAATAATTTCTCCTAGGTTTGAAGTGCAGCTTAGAGACAGGCAGTTTTCTGCAGCAAACCTCCAGTTACACTGCTGTTGGGACTGTGGGGAGTTCTTTATATACAAATCTTTTCACTGTTCTTTGCTATATGTCATCACGGTTGTTTCTTAGCTCTGTTATCCACTCCCATTCCAAGTACTTCCAGTTTTTCATATGTCTGTCCATTCTGGGACAGCATAGATGTGCGCTTTTGAGAAATTTTCTGTTTTAAATCACCTGATAATTATACTTTTTTAACTTATTTACTTTTACTTTATGGGCTGGTATCACATAAGCTCACTTAATACAAGAGTTTCAGTATTCTTGATCAATTTCTCTGCGTCTGACTTCTGTCAAAAAGTAAAAGAGCATTGGTAAATAATATATTTGCAATTTTTGAGAGTCTCTAGAGTTTGACTGGAAATGTGAAAAGATTTGGAAAACATTAATGAAACACATTAAAGATCTTATATTTGTTACTGTACTTCTCTCTGCAAAGCATTCCAGATAAAAATAATTAGTTATATACATGTTAATTTTCTTCTTGTAGCATTTTAAAAAATGTTTTGTAGTTATTTATAAACACTTATTTTCCTTGCTAGTTACCACTCTGGAATATGTATTGAACTTTGTTGTGTGATCAACAGTTTGTAAGATATTTCTTGATGTGAAATTTACTGGTTGTACTTTTCATAAGGATTGTCCTCTTGGTTTCATAACTTTGCATTCTCTAGGTGTAGTTTAGTAGTAGCTTTTGGTTGTAGCTTTTTTTTTTTTTAATTTATATAACGCTAAAGCGGTCTCCATAGCTGAGCAAATTTACTTGCAATTTAGATTTCATTCCTTGCTCATTTCATTTTCTTCTTGTCTTTGATTATGGTGTAGCACACAATTCAAAAAGCACATTAATTTGTATTACAATAATATACACCTCAAAACAGCTCATACTCTGAATCGCTGCTCACTTCCTTTATCTGATTTTGGAGTTTTATGTCCACAGGTTCTGCAATACTTATTACTCTTGCAGCAGCTGTTACAAAGGATTAGAAAAGCTCCCATACACTATGCGCTTCATGTTGTCTTTCTTTACAGTTGGTTTCTCTCTGCTTCTTGTTTGCATGCTTTTTTTATACGCATTTTAGGTATATTTCTACTTTCACTTTCACTTACTCTTTGGGTTGGTTGACCCACTCTGCCAGTTTTACTATTTTGCTTTTAGAGATGAGCTGTTCCTAACTGAACACAGGCTTTTACTCAAGCTCTTTCATCCTTCAGCCTGTTCCTTGGTCAAACCCAATTAACTCATCTTTAATAATCACAAACATCAGGCACTCTACAGTGTTTGGCTAAAGTTACTCAGGAGCTACATGCATATCATCACAATGATTTGTGCCACTATTCAGACAGTGAGTGAGTCCATTACTAACTTAAATAGTCACTACTGAAACACAGTGCAACTTTTCTTCATCATGGTTAATAATATGACTATTCTGATCTTGCTTTCTTTTTATTCACCTATGTTCAAGTGTGAAGCGTATCTTTCACTGTGTAAAGGATGTTGATTCGCTAATCACATCTTTTTCCTACTAACCTGGTATTTTTTCCACTCTGTATGTTATTTATTTATTTATTTTGCAGTATTTCTCAGTTTGGATTGCAGTGATTTGGAGAAGGTGATGCATTAATGACAGCATGAACAGCACTAAACACAGCACTAAACAGCACTAAAGCTTAAAAAGTCAAATTCAAAGATGAACAATACTTAGGACCAGTTTAGACTCACTTATTCTCTCAGTAGAAAAGATCCTGAAAACAGAGCTCTTCTTTGAATTCCATACACAAAAGTGGTACATTTCCTGGGATACTATTCATTGCAATACATTTAATACGTAAGCATCCAAAGGTATGTAAAAAGGTACATAAAAACAAAGCACCTCCTCGAATGTACACGTATACTCCCAGACATATAAAGCAATCCCGAAGCGAACTCATTACCGTGCACTCTAACCTCTCAGCGCCGGGCTCCCTGCTGCTCCCGCACATCTACAGGCGGCTCTCTTGCATTCGCATGGCCCGGACGCGGGTTCAAGCCACGCACGTGTAGCAGAGCAGCCCCTTCACGTCTCCAGGCAAAAAGCCTCTCTACTGTTATTTGGTAGCCGCTATCAGACCAGCCTCAGCTGTGAATGTTTTGCTGTGGACTAACCCTATCAACCCCATATACAGAGGCAGGCTCAGAACTCCCAATTTATTCTTCGAAATGTGCTATCTTGTTCCAAAAAGCAGAATCTTTTACAGATGAAAGTTGATCCTTTGGTGTACCCTATGCCATTCCTGAAAGAGTCAAATGACAAAGAAGGGTCAGTCCTTACTGTACAGCCATTCACCTGCAAAAACCAGCAAGGAGAGAACTTGTACGAGCAGTGCCTTCATACAGACCACCCTTTTAGATGAAAAGGATATTTTTTTATCCTTTTCTAAGGATTTGAGAAGCCCAAAGAGTGATTCCTTTTTGAGGGTTGTATGGTTCATTTTGATCCACTGGGTGTTACTAGTGGCTAGTGAAAAGGGGGTATAGTTGGGATGCTTTAAATGGAAATAGTCGGATTGATAAGGAATGTTTCACGGTGCAATATTAATTCTCTTCATCATACTAAGACACAAATAATACGAGCAGCTAATGAAAAGCAGGAAGCAAATGATACCTGTCACAGTAAACTAGTAAAATCCCACCAATATACTAAATAAAACAGGGAAAACTTTTATTGACTAGCAAGCTCAGCATGCTGGAATAATAAGGAAGTTCTGAATTTCCTCTCCCATTCGGAATGTCTTTGCAGAACTATCAGCTGGTATCCACATCAGCCCGTGCTATGTATAGCTCTGTTGATTTACCCGGGTCTTTAGAAAGCACACACCCAATGTTTTGTTTCAAATGAATAACCCGTATAGATCAACCGCCTAGTAAACCTCACATTTTCTTTCTGGAGAATGAGAGAGGATTACTTCATAGAGCTGTGGTCATTAAAGAGGATACTTTTAACTTCAGCATTAAAATGAGGGAAGTAGCAGAATTCATTTCTAGTTAGGAAATCTCTCCTGAGGACTTCCAAGGGCCCTGGCTGGGCTGGCATGTTTTGCATTTTGCCACTGGCAGCAGCTGCTTCACGATGCAGAGCAGTTCTGGGGTTCCCAAGGAAGGGGGATCACGCACCGCCTCTTCCCAGGCCCTACAGTCAGTGAGGTTTCTGATTTATGCTTTCCAAACAGACTTCTTGTGAATGTTTCCATTAATGCTAAGCAAATTTTAATCTGCTATTGTTCATGTTATTGTTTTTAAGTGGAAAGCAAATTGAAATATTAACAATTATGTACAGTTTTTCAGACAGTCCAGATACTGCAATGTTTCAGTTATTTGCATTACAGTAACACACAGATCACATCTGTGATCACGTCTGCAATAGGACTTAATGATATTTCTACTGCAACAAGCATGCAGCAGAAGCAAGAAAAAAAAAGACAAATCAAATAATATTGCTCCTCTTTTAATTATATGAGCTGAAGTTAAGAGATTAGATGATTCAGTCCATGGCATTGGAAAGCCTGTGGCAGAGGTCCAATTAAAACCTGATCTATTGCAGAAGTCAAGTGACAGCAAGTATTCATGCAAGTAACCTCACTGACAAGCAGATGTGCATCACGTGCAGATATTGGCTGCTCCGCATTACAGTAGGCGGCCTCACCTGCACAACTTGCTTTCCTCCTCAACAAATTTTGCTTAGTTGTGGCTAGGAGAGGGGGAGTAAGGGATGAGAAAAATCAACACTCATTTTGGCATGCACAGTTCTGATAAGTTAACATTGCTAATGGGACAGAGTTCACGTAGTAACTCAAGAATATTCTGCTAATAAAACTAAAAATGTGGAGAGCAAAATTGCATTTTGGACTGTATCCCTCAAGATGCCTGCTAGTCCTGGTGCAGTGTTTAACACTCTTATTCCTGCCCAGTATTTCTATAGCACTGCAGATTTTTTTTGAAGTTACAGCAGGCTTCAAGGAAAGAAGTCACAGATCTACAGATAACAGAATTTCTGAAAGCCATTAGCATGACTCCTACTTTAGCCATAAATACTGTGTGTATGATGCACGGTTTACTTTCCCAGAAGTGCTTATGGGACTTAAGATTGCACAAAAGGGCTGTGAAATGTGTTTCCCTCACTTCTGGCTCTTTGGTTCCTGAAGCCTCAGGTCACATTCAACTCATAGTTCCTATCAAGTTTTTCCCAAAGGACCTTTGGGCTCCTGCAGTAGCCAAACTTCCCTGGAACAGGAAACTCTATTTACACTGATGTCTTAAAGCCTGGTGCTCATCCATAAAAGGGAAAAATAATACCTTTAGGAATTGTGTTTTTCTTAACCTTTAACAGACCACCAGTCTAAACTAAGGAGCATGTTTTATGAGAGTAAGTTTTCACAAAAGCAGAATAAACCACTTTAAAATAAAAAATAAAATAAAATAAAATAAAATAAAATAAAATAAAATAAAATAAAATAAAATATCCCCCTGAGGTCCTTGCAGCATGACAGGATCATGAAATAGAAACATAAAACAAACCACAAACAAAAAACTTGTCATTTTTCACTGTTACATATGAAAGGCTGCCTATAAACAAATGGATTGACCCTGAAACAGTGAATCTTTATTAAGAGAGTAAAATGTTAATATCTTGAAGCATTTTTGATGCAGATAAGTATTTAAATAGTGAACTGGCAAACTTTGCTTTCCTACTCACTGGGAGATTCAAACGCTTCCTTGGGGAAGAACCCCTCTAGGTGATTACGTCAGAAACTGAATATAACCCCTAGCAGCAAGGTGACACCCAAGCATAAAGATCCTGTCAGATCTGCACTGCTTGGGAGGCTTTACCACAGGCTGCTGGAAGCCTGAATTACAAGGAGCTCTCTTCTTCCCTTCTTTGTATTAAATGTTTCTGTTCCTCACCTCCCTATAATTTATAGACTGCTATTTCACAATGAACATATTTACCTCCCTTCTGACAAGCCCCTTTTGACATTTCAACAATGTAAATAGCAAAACAACCAGACTGCCTCTTTGCAGACAGGAGAGTACTCAAGGAAGAAGTCACATTCAGGATCTTATTCAGAAACAGTTCCACTGCAATCTCATCTAAGTCTTAAGGTAGTTTTTAATTTCAAAACAAACATGTCCTCTTGAAGATGTTAGCTTTGATGTGTACTTTGATTACTTTGGTGCCAGGATTACTCCTCCCTGCATTACTATAGGAGCTTATCACCAGATCCTTGGACTTCTCTACCCAGGAGTATTTTTGGTTTGCTGCTTTCCTTTCTGTCACAGCTGAAGTGTGTGATACGATCAGTTCTGCAGCATCAGCCTTTCCAGGTTTCTAGCATTTTAGAAAACACATAATGTAACATCTGTCCTATGCAGAACAGCTGCTTTAAGATACTCAGAAAACTCCTTTGGAAAAGCAGACCAGACTGCATGAATGCTACCTAAAATATGCCATCCAGTAATATGTGGGAGACATCTGACTTCCAGTATAAAAAGTCTAAATTACAAAGTTTATACTCAAATGTACAAATGTATTGTATCAAATGGAGTATCTATTCTGCACAGTATGATACTTCATATTCCTTTAAAAATACAAGATCCCAAAAACATTGTTCAAATATTAATGCACAAAAAAATTTTAATTAGGAATATAACTCCATTTAATTCCAAAGAATTAGCAGGTATTAGTGATGTAATCCGACTGTAAAGCCAGACTGTGGCTTTTTATCTAGCTGCAAACAAAACAAGGGGCAGAGGTCCTGTAACAGTAGCATATTCTAAGTGTGTTATAGTAGCATCTTCTTAGTGCTGAGATTACTTTGCTTGAGGTCTACAATTACGATTCCTGTTTTACAGCTG
This sequence comes from Crypturellus soui, assembly GCA_032275445.1. Lineage (NCBI taxonomy): Eukaryota > Metazoa > Chordata > Aves > Tinamiformes > Tinamidae > Crypturellus > Crypturellus soui. Next base: position 1,198,933 of record JAUBNY010000878.1, read on the forward strand.
GAAAGTTCAGCTTTATCCTACCTACTAATAATGCCAAACAAGAAAACTATCTGCACAAACTTCTCCAAGTCGTATTTTAAATCAAAACCTCTACACTCTGTGAGGTATTCCTAGGATGAGTAAATCTGCTTAATTTGATTCGAAATGATGGACAATGCTTGGCCTCAGACTTGGAATACGTAACAGTTATATTCCAGGGCACTACAGAAAGTGGAACAACACAGGGATTTTCCACAATTTTCTTTTGCTAATCACAAGGACTTGAAGATGTAATGGGTTGGTTGTAATGGATGTCAAGGGTTTATCTGTCATCTAGGAAATGAGTAAGGTCCCTAAAATAATTGGGAGTATCCTTAGGTGAATAAGTGTATGTCTATGAAAAAAAATGATGTACTTATCTCTCTATAATATGCTACTGACTTATTTATCTTGGCATTTATCCATCTGTCTTGTTCTTACGATGAATTCTCTTATCTGTCTCAGCCTCATCACCGCCTCCATTCTATAAGCTCTTCAAACAGTCTGGTTAAATTTTGCATTACTTCCTATTACTACGTTACTATTTTAAGCTAAAATTGAAGCAGAAATAAACATGCCATTAATAGTAAAAGCTTTATTAAAATGTTATTCTTGTGAACTTGTGCTATTTTCTTGATTTTTAAAGACAAAGTCTATAATGCTAGTTATGTAATACATATTACCTAGATGCAGACTTTTGCAGATTTTTGCAACCTACACAGCAATCTGAAAATATATCTAGTTTGTCAGACACACAGATTCAAAACATGCAAAATACTTAACTGATTCAATTTTAATGTGAGCATCTGTAGTTTAAATTCCATTAAAATTATTACTTCGCATTAAAAGTCAAACCTTTATGGAAACTAATTCAAATACTAGCTTATAATGACAATTAATAAAAAAGAACTAAGCACGTACAGGATCAGACAAGATTACACAGATGGGAAGTGGTAATGTCTAGAAGAATAAAATAACTCTCTGATAGAACACACACCTCTCCTCTCAGATGTAAGACATTCTGGCTTATATGTAAATAAAAAAAAAAAGGCAGGACGTCCTTAGTAACCTCAGCTCTGAAGTTCTTTTGCTTTCCTTTTTCATCTCCTCCCTAATTCAAGTTCTGAAAATATCTGAAGGACAGGAGACATGAAGAACATATCCAGATATAAATGTGTTATCTAGAAATATCTCTGTATTAATCTGAATGAAAATTCTATATTAAAATGTCCAACTAAAACATATACTTTAAAAAGTGACATAAATGGTGTAAGCATTAATGATTGAGACACTACTTTTTTGTGCCACTCTGAAATATGAGATAGCTCTAAAAATTCAAATCTTATGCTTATCAATTACAGTTTGATGGTTATTTTTAAATTAATATAGATTCCGAGAGAACAAAAGAAATTTATTTTTGTCATGCATCCAGGCTATATATCTACAGGCCATAAAAGGCCCCGCATTTTGGTTTTCGCATGGGCACAAGGGAGCTGCACCAAAGCTGTCGCATTTAACTGAATCCTTGGCAATGCCTAAGATTTTAACTACTCCTTTATTCACACCTGCAAGGTTATGCAAGAAGTATTCAAAAACTATTAAAAAATCTATTAATTTTTTTAGCTAAAGTTTTGTATAGTTTTCAAGTAGTTTTTACCATTATTTCAAATAATTTCAAATAACAGATTTTTAGTGCTTTGTAAAGCCATACTAAATGAAGTCATGACTGCTGGCCCCGAAGCTTATCATGTAAGTGCTCCTCCATGTACTCATGGAGGATATTTTGCAAAATACATTATATTTACATGCACAAAGAAGAAAGACACAGTCAATATATGTCTACCAGGAAGATCAGGCAAAATGATTAAAACTTAGTCAAAGTGCTTAGTTGGTTTATTTTAAAATTTATCACTATTGCATTTAAGTTATCAAGTATTATCAACCATCTCATTATGGCAACATTTTGACACTGGGATTAGACAATCACCAATTTCTAATATAGATAGCATATTATAAGCCTTTTGCAAGAAGTCTTTTTATAAGAAGGGACTTCTAAAAGGAAAGGGTGGAGGTATGGATTTTTTTTTTTTTTAAGTTAGTGGCCATATTTACATATAATATGACCTACTGACTATAAATTTTCACTAGAGATGAATTTGGAGCAGACATTTTTAGTAATCCAAATATTCTGCTCTCCTACATAGAAAATTGTTTTATGAGTCTTTCAGAAATATGAGATATCAGTCACTTTCTCTTTGCTTTATTCCTTTATTCTTTCTTATCTTAATTTATAGTGATGTGTTTACAGTAATAATTTAGCGATATAGACACTGTTTAAGAAGCAGGAACCATCTGAAAATGACTTCACTAACTGTATGAACACTGTCCCTTGCACTTGTCCTTGATCTGGATTAGGAAGGCAACTCCAAACCTTAAATCATCCATGAGGTTGCCATTCTAAATTTTAAGTATGAAATTTTCCAAGCATGGAATGCTCTCAACTTAAAAAATATATCCTTTCCAGGAATTTTCCATTAAAATGTTTCACTCTTAACTGACCGAAAAATATTAATGAGTCTGACTATTTCCCTTCCTTACTTTAGGGGTCACAAACACTCAGGTCTACACAGATTTTGACAGTCGTGCAAATTCAATAGAAATTACTAACCCTCTCTTGGAAGAATATTCTGTTTCAAGGCAGGATGCCTAATCCAAGCAGCATAATACAAACTTTTCCTCTAAACCCAGCAGCTATGTCCCTAATAAGCAATGATTTCTACACTGGTTCTTGCCCTAGGCCTCAGGTTACTGGAGGTTAAAATATGACACTTGTGGACATAGCTATAGCAGAAGCTATAGTAGATACAACTTTATCTTAACAGCTCAGTTTATATCCAGAAGACAGAGATTCTAGACTCAAATCCCTATTCTTTTTCTTTCCTTTTACAGTCTGTGCTGAAAGCTGGGAGAAAAAGCAAGCTGTGTAAGAGCCTGCAGTCCCTGCTTACTCCTCTCATGTACTTCTGCCCCTGGTATCACCAAGTCTCCCATCTCCTCTCAGTAGGAAGGTTGAGGAAGGCCTCAACCTTCAGGGCTAATGAAGGTTGAGGCCAATACAAGACAGGAAAGAAACTCAGTAGGGGCTGGAGAAGGTCAAGATCCTGTCTCACAGCAGAATCCAACCAGAACAAGAGCCCCACACCTACCTGTAGATCCCCTAGGCTTCCATGGCCCTCTGAAAGTCTATCCTGACAGACATCTCTCCATCCCCAGTCTCTGAAACATCATCTGATCCCTCTTACTCTTCCCACCTGAAACTATTACCCTCCTGCATGCTCTCAGCTCACGAGGCCCATATTATGACAGGAAGTCAATAAATCAATGAACAAACCAAATATCCACCTATTCCTGAGACTTTTCAATCTTTCCAATCAGGTGCAGTTATGTCTGTTAAACTTCCTAGGACCACTTATCTGGATAAAGTACAGTCAAACAGAAACAAAGAAGCAGGAGTGCTTACGTGCATGAAAAGCTTCACTGCTTCAAAGTGGAATTAAAATTGTGTGAGGATCACTTAAAACAAATAATGATGAGCAATTCCAGTGAGGTGGAGGTCAGTCTCTTGTCCAGAATAACTACGGACAGGACAAGAGGAAATGGCCTCAAGTTGCACTGGGCAGATTCAAGTTGGATACGAGGAAAAAATTCTACATGGAAAGAGTGGTGAAGCATTGGAACAGGCTGCCTAGGGAAGTGGTGGAGTCACCGTCCCTGGCAGTGTTCAAGAAACGTGTAGATGAGGCACTTAGGTTGAGCAGGCATGGGGGTGATCAGTTTATGGTTGGGCTTCATGATCTGAAAGGTCTCTTCCAACCATAATGACTGTGATTCTATGAATGTTTACAAGGTCACATAGAAATAAATCTGATAAACTCTTCACTGCAAATTCGGAACAAGCAGGACCTCAGTCTTTTAGGCCTTGCTTTAACTCTTTGTGGACTGTTTTTACTGCACATTTATGTGGCCAATTTCATCATCTGCATTCTCAGTTTATATTTGTCCCTGCCAGTGCTGATGCTGTAGTCACACCCATGGGTCACAGTTAAACTCAACAAGCACTGACCACTTCCCTTCTGCAAGGAAAGGCATGGATTTAGTCAGTGATCGAATGATGAGTCTATGGCAAAATCTCAATGTTTCCTCGACTATCAGGAAACCTTCTACAGCTGAGTTTTTATAAAAACCTTCCTAGAACAGAAATGAGTCAGTCATTTATTCATCTGAAAAATAAAGACTGCAAGGAACAGTATAGAAGAAATGAAAAACAATCTATTATTTAGCAATGTGTTGAGAAATATCTACACAAAAATATTTCCAGTTCTCTGCTACGTCAGCTCAGATACTTGATTATCATTTGGTAAATATTGTTTTAATACATAAGTGCCAAATAATGCCATTTAATTCACAGTACAAAGACAAGATCCAGTCATGTTATGATGATGACACTGTCTCTAACAGTGCAGTGATGGTTAGAATGGGCTTCTTTCTTGAACAAAGGAAAATGTTTTTAGGTTTATAGCCTCTATCATTTTAACATGTCTTTGTTCCACAAAGCCTGGTATTGATATAATCAACCCTACAAAAACTACAGTGGCAATCTTAACAAAATTTTGCATTTATTAAGACCTGAACTTTTCCATCTCCTCTCCCTAAATCTTTCTAAAGAGCAGCATAAATTCTTAACAAGGCAACATTTAAGACTTCGAA
>JAUBNY010000878.1:1209365-1231317 GCA_032275445.1 Crypturellus soui
TTGCACAGGTAGCCTTCCTCTCTCCAGGGTACCAGAAGGGGTGGGGAAAATGTGAGGACTTCCTCTCTGTTCAGCTTACGTAGCCCAGAGTAGGTTCAGAAAAGACTCCCTTCACCTCTGCTGCTCTGTGCTGTGGCACATCTGTAGTGAAAGAGATTCTAAGTATATATTAGGTTTAAATGAGGTGACAATTATCGGCTTCTGAAATTCCTGATTTTCTCTCACATGAAATATATTAGATGTATTACTCTAAGGCCACAGTAATTCCCTAATTTCCTCTACACAATTGAAATGTCAAGTCCTTTTACTAAGTAGCTGCTAGATCATCTCATTTTACCATTAATTAAAAAAACAAACACCAAAGCATGAGTAAAAGAATAGTTTCTTCCCTGTCTCATCTTCAGAAAATTCATTCATTTCTGGATAAATTTTAAAACCAAAACCAACCAAACAAAAAAAGAACTTTTGGCAGGGATGCAGAGAGGAAAATTCAAATTCAAATTATTTTATTCTGACAATATTAAGAGGATCTTAAGATGGGAAGTAAGGGCATCTGGGCTGGAACCTGAGAAAGTGCAAAACAGCAGGTCTTACCTCTTTTATAGTGTGACCAACTGCAGGAGGAAAATCAAATTCCAAGATCTCTGCCCATGTGACCTACACGATATTTTTTTCTCCTGTTAATATTGTGGTCCATATTAAAATATACAATTATCTTTGAAAAACACTCCTATAAATTCAGCCACTTATTTCTCAGAAATGAGAACGCAGTATTAGTAAGTTTATAGCTGCCCAAGACCAAAACTAAGAAGAGGCCCAGCCCTGAGGTGACTGAACACAGGCAGAAGCCATCCTAGGGTCCCAGGCCATGACATTCCCTTTCCCCTGACCTAAGGGAAGAGATGAAGGAGAGGGAGCAGAAAAAAAGATTCTCAGTGTGACAGGAGAAGGGGGGAAATATGGTTCTACAGAGCACCTTGTGATCCCTGGTCCTTATCAGCGACAGCCAGGAGCGCGCGCTCCCCGAGGAGAGGCTGCTCCTCCAGAAACACCGGGCAACAGAGCGCAGAAGGGGACTTGTGCAGTGAATTTCCCGGGAGGTCTTGATTTGACGAAAGAAACCCATAGTTCAGCGAAAGGTGAAGTAGTGACGATTCACTAACACAGATGACAAACTCAATTAGTAAAAAGAATATATTAAAAAGGATTCACTGCTATTACATTTGGGAAGGAATTAAATTGCAAAGAAGTTAGTGGAAAATTACTCTATATAATAAAAATAACTATTAAAGCATAAAGTTATAACTGGAGATAAAAACAGAGTTTATTTCCTTTGCTTCACTTAAATGATGTGGAACAATAAAAAGGTGCAAGTCTGAATGTTCAGGCAATGAAGTTTCTGCTTTTCAACACCGTTCCTATGATTCAAGGCAATCCTCGCACATTCTTGCTGCACATAAACTGAAATGAACTGCAAGAATTTTGCAGCAGATAATGCGCCATATACATTTTTGCATTTTTTTTGTGCATCCAGATATAGAAGCCACACTACATTCACTTGCTTCCTCTTGTGTAGTAACCAGTTTTCATAAACCTTATCTGTGCAGTGAAATCAGGAGAGAGGGAGGGTGACTCACATACTTGCTGATAGACATTGTAGCACAATATAAGGAAATAAAGTAATGCGGGATTAGTGAGGTCTTTGCAGAGGCACTACTCCAAGGTTTCTATTGCTCAAAAGCACCTAAAATACTCTAAAATGCAGCCTGCTGAATTGCACTTCAGGCTAAATGAACAAGATTCCAGAGGTGACACTCTTTTCGCAGCACTCATATTTAGAATTACATGTATCAGCTAATTTAGCAGATATAAACTGTGTATCATTCTTTTAAACTAGTTCTCAGTTGTGCTAGGAATAACTTATTGGGCAACAAAAATAATAGATTGGAGATGTATACAAAACTTACTATACAGTTTACTAATAGTCCACACCTTACTGCATTTCCTATCTAGAAATGCTATTTTCAGATACAAAAGATGCATGGATACCACAAACACTACATTTAATGTTTTGGGTATCTATAACATTTTGTTTGATTTTATGAAAAAAGATACAGCAAGCAGTTTTCACCTTATATTATTTTCAGGTCAAAGGACAGACTTGTGTAGAATGAAGCTTATTGGCGATAAATCCATCATCTAAATCCAGGTGATACAGCTAATAAATATTGGATTGCCATGAACATCTGCAAAGTAGAAGCTGGAAGAGTGGCAGGAGGGCTCCTGATATTAAACATTAAAGCAATTTTTTCCCTACTCGTTTAGTTAGAATGAACTTAAAAGCATTTTCATTTAAAAAAAAAAAAAAAAGTCACTTCTCTAGACCTGCCACAGACTTCTCCTCCAGTCCTTGTTTTGAAGAGCATGGGGCAGAGTGAAAGCACGATGAATCACTGGTGGGCTCAGTTTGCATCGGTTCAGAAGGTAAAAAACATACTTGCTTCCGTGCTGCTTAACAGGGAGCTATGGAAAGTTTCCCTCCCAAAATGAACAGAGGGGCCAGGCAATTTCATCTGAGCCTCCAGAATCAGTAGCAGCCTGGAGCCCCGGGCTCTCAGGTTTATAACAACTTTTGTCACCATAACGAAGGGTCCTCTTTGGACTTGCTGTTTTTTTTTTCCTTTTTTTAAAAAAAGTTTTAAAAGTTTGGGATTATGTTCATTCTCATTCCTTGATCATGTAACTAAGCACAACAAGCTCCACAGCACCATAATGTGTTAATCATTCTTATTATTCTTATTTTTTTCTCTTTAAGATAACTTTTGTAAATGTTTTAAGGTGTCTTTCTTAATCAAATTTTAAAAGTCTTTACATAAAATGTTTCAATGATCTTTTTAACTCACTAGAGTTTATTTCAAACTTGTATCTGTCTACTGTTTTTTCAGGACATTTCACCAGACTTCAGAGTCATTTTCTCTGAGGTCTGATGAAATTTTAAAATATTTTACTGTCAAATAGAAGCTGTAGTACAAAGGCAATATTTCTATTGAAATACTTATAAAATCTTGTACTTTTTTCAAATTTAGATAATTGCTAGCTGTAATGAATTTCTTTGCTTCTGTACATTGCTATTTTGGTTAGAGACATTATAGCACAAACCAGCTATATTATTTGTGGTATTTTTATTAATGACTAGTCAATATCATTTTTTTTTTCAGTCAAGCAGTGATCTTTCTTCTATTTCTGCAAGCTTTTCATGTTCATTAAGCAATGCCCTTGTTAGGAGAAATCTGTTGTACAGATAAGAAGGAAAGAGTGGTAGATCTCTCTCACATATCAGTTGTGCAAGAGGCAGGCACAGAACCCTCATTTCTGCCTAGGACCCTATGTGTAAGTCACACGCACATATATGCAATGTTATATATATAATTTAGGCATATGGTTAGCACCAGCAAGCCTGATTTGCTGCACCTGGCATCTCTAGCACTGGCAACTCAGTGAACCAGGAGCTTGCCTGGTTAAAAAAGATCATGGTTTAATTAATTTATTATTTTAATATCTACAGTAAGGAGAACCAAAAATCCTCACTCAAAGTTCAGTTCTCAGCTTCCTCACCCAGTCGGAGGGACTGCTTGCTGCTTCACACAGTTTTGTTTTAGGTTTTTTTTAACAATTTTAAGAGAAAAATGGGAACAGAGACCTCAAATCATAAGGCCACATGAATCCACTTTCAATTTGAGAAGGAAAACTGTGATGGGAAGACTGAAAGTGCCTTTCCCCAGCCTTTAAGAACTACCATCGCACTCAGCTGCGGGGAGAAGTGAACAGCGCAGCCGCCACCGCACCCGCACACCCCAAAACCTCGGGGCTGCCCATACCAAAGTGAGCATGCTGACATTTTCACCTGCTTGACTAACTTTTCTTTATGGCTACCATAAATTCAACTTGTTATAATTACTGTCAATAAAATTAATGAAATTACAGGCTGCTCAACAAAAGGAATATCAATCTGTAGCATTTTATTAGGTCAGTAAGACCTTCATTTATCATTGGTACACTTTGTGTAAGGCAGGGATTTGGCTCACGATTTTTAACGGTTGTGATTTCTTAAAGTTACATTCCAGGATCTTAGAAATATCTCACATATTGATTCTGCTTGCTTGATCAAGAAAAAGCTTCTCAAATTAAGCAGACCTTTCCAAAAGACTTTCTACAGACTTAGAGAGTCTTCTGTCCCAAGAATTGCAAAAAGGAATTGTAGCTTAAAAAACAAACTGAAGCAAATTTTTAGAAACTGACCATTCCAAAAAGCATCTAAAGCACAACCCTTCTTAAAAAGTGCTTTTAATTTTTTTCACTTTGGAGTAACATGCACAAAAAAGTCCATACCATAGTTTCCTTTCTGCTAGAAAACAATAAGAATGCTGCATTCTTTCCATTTGTGATGCAACATTTTCTTTTCTATAATTGACCTGGAGTCATGCAGAGCTCTCCACACTATTAACAAAAGCAAGAGCAACATAGATTGAAAACACAGAGCAATGCAACTATTTTTTATCCTCCTATGTTACAGGAAGAAAAAAAAAGCTGCTTGATTCATTTTACGATCAACTAGTAACAGAATCACTTATGCAGATATAATGATGGAGGTAAATGGGACAGTATTTGACACAAGCCTCTGTGGGTTTCATGCCTTATTTCCAAACTCGTTTCCATTCAGTATCTCTGAATCAACTACTGCTCAAGTTAGTTTCCTATTGTCCAACTCCTCTGTTAAAAGATTATTTTCTCAGTTCTACATTCAATTCTACAAGACCTATGGAAGGTCTCTTATTTGATTAAAAAAAAAAAAGAAAGAAAAAAAGGGGAAAAATGTAATTTAAGCTACTTGCTGCTGAGCACCTGATTTAGCTGTGGATGACCCTATCTTTTTCTGGATAGACATCTTTAGGATATGAAGACAAGTCTCTCTCAGCAAGTACTTAGGCTGCTTTCTAGACCAGTTCAAAATTAACGAACATTAAGGTAGCAAAGTAGAAAAAGCAGGGGCCCACTAAGTTCACATAGAGCTTGGGGAAGTTTGAGATGGCAAACATCCCTTTTAGTAGTCAACTGGAACAACTTGCTCATGTTATAGTGATTATGTATTTTTCAGAAGATACTTAAAGAACTACCAGACAACAGGGACAACACTTAATTCTCAAAGAGATCTCAATTCACATTTTTCTTCAAGCAGTAATAATCAAAAGATAAATGCACTGGGATAAAACATCTGATTTTCTATCATGAAACTGCTTGCCTTAACAAACACATCTCAGGGGCTGCTTGTGGCATATGAGGAGCCAAATGGAGGTGCCTAGAAGAGACATATGAAAGGCAAGAGCTCCCTTCTCTCATGGCTGTGTGCCTCTCAGCTACAGAAATGCAAATCTTTCATTGCTTCCGTTTTCAGAATGCTATTGGGAACAGCTTCCTTGAGGAAATCTTAGAATTCTCCCTTAATTTTCAATGAGTTCATCAATACTTCCAGGTAAAACACTTTTGGTCTCTTGAAAAGCTATTTTCTTAGGTGTAAGCTTTACAGCTTGGGAGAGTTTATCACACCAAATTACATTACAGAGTGTTAGGTTGTGTCCTCAGATAATTATTTAATTTAGAACAATGGGATTGTGCATGGAACTCATACCTGCCATTAAAAAAAAAAAAAAACTTGTCCTGTTTTAACACGGATTCATGGAACAAAACTCAGCTTCAAAATTATGGCAAAATGAAAGCAATGTTTCTAAATGATTTAAATGTTTTAAATGATAGGTCAACTGAATCTGAGTGCTTTTAGTCAAATACAGGTATTTGTACCCTACAATAAAATTGATTTGTATGTATATGTTTTAAAGGAGAAAACAGAGCTCCTGTAGCTTTTTATCATTTCCTCTTGCTGACAGAAAAATATACACCTCAATATGAAAATCACTGTTCACTAGACTGAAGCTATCCCTCCACCATCCACCCTGGGAATTACATGGGGATTTTATTAAAACAGTTAACTTTAGTCATAAAGTAGCAGATTATAGAAGGCCAGGTGAGAGAATGAATACTAATACAAAACAGTCTGTATCCCAAAGAGCTTATCCAAAGAATAAGTAAATTCTTCTACTGATCTGTTTTCCCACCTCAGACTCTTATGTGAACCCTATAATGAAGCAGATTTGCTCATTATTTCTAAAGAAATGAAAATTCAGAAGTATCTTAAAATGCAATGCAAAGTACAATTTTTCAGGTGTTCTGCAAATGCTACTGAAAAATACTTGTGGTCCATGAAATATATCCAAGGAGACCTACTAACTTTGCATCCCTCTATATAATGTTCATTGTTTACAAAAAAAAAAAAAAAGAAGTAATTTTTGAAATTCAGATTCTTATTGCAGTGAATACTAACAACATGTGGTATCTAATATAAAATTTGCACTATCACGGTGCTGGTAGCATGTCATTTTCCAAGAGCCTTTTCTAAACAACCTGTGTACTGGGCTGCTGAGGAATGAACACTGGTCTTTTAAAAGTTCAGCCTGAGGCCACCACAAGGCCTGAACTGAGAGAAGGATGATTCCTAACCTTCATTTTCACCCTCATCAGACATGAATGCCAGGACAAGGTAAGATGGCAAGTTAAACACAACTGACAGCATAACAAATTGTTGTTTCTTGCTTATTTTTCTAGCTTAAAAATACAGTTTTTGAGGGAAAATCAGGGCTGTGTTATCATGACACTTCATTAACAGACTCCAAATTCATAAACAGCCTCAAGAAGGAGAAGGCGATAGGGATCATATTCCTGCAGAACTAAAATGCCATCTTTCTGTAAGTCACCTTATAAGCAACTTACATTCTCAGGAAAATAAAATATTTTCAAGTTACTATTAGCTTCTAGTAGCTACTAAGCTGTTATACATATTCAATAGGCCATATATTGCAGAACTTGGATCTAATGTAATTTATAGACAGAAATTTCAATGGAATAATATCTTTCAGCCCGAAAGACATAGTGCCAAACGATGCTATCAGTTTTATGGAGAAAATCCAAAGCCGAAATGAAAGCATTTATAAGACAGGATCCAAGCAGCAGCGTAAGAAGTCATGTTATGGTTTTTGCCAGCATAAATCTGCTGTGGGAAAAAAGACAAATCTCATCCCAACTGTTTAAAACAGTGCCACGGCAGACAAAATACACTGTGCTGAGATGACACATCTACTGCACATCCTCTGGCAAGCAGACCCTCAATATTGTAGACAACACATAAACAAGTGTCTTTTTACAGAGGGACAGAACGGCTCCAGTCCCAAATCATAGCCTGCAATAACAAAGCAGGGAAGTGAAAACTCCAGTTTATTTACAAAGCGTACGTGCTGCAAGTGACAGCGATAAAAGCCTTTCCGAGAAGAAATTCAAGGAACAAATTAGCATGCAGCCTTACTGTACTCACTTTGATTTGTATTTAAAGTACAGATGTTTGTGGATCACAAATCATTTGTGAAACTATGGAAAACGGTAATTTGAAGCTTTATCAGCCATTAAAGAACAATCTATATCTATTTTCAGAAAGCGAAAGCTGCTCTAGCTGCTCCAGCTTTTGCTATTCCTGCTTTTGAAAGAAAGAAGTTACAAGGCCTTTCTTGGCTCCATATTTTTATGGGTCAGCTGCAAGACAACATAAAAGTCAGCGGGGGCTGCATCTAGGGACGGAGGAAGAATCAGTTCGCACCGGGAAACAGAACGTGACAGAGGACACTGGATGTAAAATGTCCAGCATAGTTTATACCTTTTTAAAACATTTCTGTGCAATTCTGCTGTGCTGTTCATTGCTTTTCCTACTCTGTGAGCACATACATCACACAGATTTATGATCACACTATCATCTCTGTATTTTTTCAGGAGTATTTTTTCTCCTAGTACGTTGCAATTAGAAAAGGAACAAAATCAGCAGAGTGTGTTCTATAGGTGCTCAAACAAGATTATCACACTTCATATCTTTACAATCGATGAGAAAATCTAGCTTGCAGAACTACCTTTGTTAAAAAATCCATTCTGCAGGTTTTCCCTGACAGAAGAAGGAACCTTTATGAAGTTGCCAAAAACTTGGGCTTCTTGAGTTTATTTATCTGCTCCACAAGGAGACCAATCTGACACTAATTTGAATGTATCAACAGGATTTGAAATGTGGTTACCGGGTTTCTCTTCACAGAAGATCTCCAGGAATAAATTTCTCTATCAAATGCTTATGGTAATTATTACTTAGGACAATAATATACCATATCACAATAATACACGATAATATTCACAATAACAACAATAATATACTTCATTATCTTTGTAAACAATATTTTAGGACAATATTTTACTGTCCTAAAAATACATATGGAAGCAACCTCATACGTCTTCCAGCAGCCGAGAAGCCCTGGGGGGAAAAGGCTGATGTGCTGCTGAGGGAATTTGGTGGCACCCTTGAGAAGGTGCACGTTTCTGCCTAAACAAAAGGTAAAGTTATTATTTTTATCTCTCCCTGCTGCAACAAACAGGACAATAAATAAATCCCGCTCTTCCTGAGGAATCCCACATAGAAATCAGGGAGAGGGGCAGGGCTGGCTCCACTCACCCTTGCCAGGCGCCTCCTTCTGGAACTTTCCGCAGGGCTCCAGCTTCCATGCTCCTTCCTGGAGGGAACCAGAGCGAATCTGACCCCACCAGCTTCATCCCGGCAACAACCTCAGCCTTCCTTAGCCCAAGTTTCAAAAAAAAAACAATGGAGAAGAAAGCCAGCCTTCCACGGCAGCCTTCCACCCAGCTCAGGCTGTTGCAGAGAGCGGTAAGAGGAGCCTGATGGTGAGAGACGCCATCGCGCCATGTTGGTGCTTAGGAAGAGTTAAAGGTGCCTGAGGTTCGCACTCGTATCTGGGATCTGACCTCCTTGTTTCACACATATTCCTCCAAACCGATTGTTGGAATATGGATTGATGTTATGGGAAGTTCCTTATGTAATTTTATGATAAAAAAATCATGGAATGAGTGGTATTTAAAAATTTGACACCTAATGCAAGCTTCTTTCAGCATAAAGGACTTTGGTGGAGGAAAAACATAGCAATAGAAATTCCACAGATTTTCCCTAGAATAGTAATCATAGGATAAAAAAAAATCATAGAATAAAAAGCTAATTTTATTTCACACTTGACCCTCAGTCTACGAAGTCACAATATAGCAGAAATCTTTTTGTATGATGCGTTATGTATCATCTCATTTTTGGACAATTGCTTATTGACTGCAGCTGCTTTGTAGGAAACTATGTTTAAAAAAGCTAATTATATTTCAAGTATTCCAAGGGAAATGGCCAAAAAAGTGCATAAATGACAAGGCTATTCATCAGACGCTGGCAGGAGCAAAGGCATGTTGTGATAGGTATTTTAACACATTTCAGAAGCCTGCAGCCTCAGATAGTTTTGTGATTACGTACCCCCTCGTCTATTTCCCCTTAGTGTTTATGTTGGAAAGGTGGCACGTTATTTTGAAAGACATGAAGAAAAAAGGTAGTTTGCAAAGGAAACTGTAGCAACTCGTCCTGATATGGAGTCACTTAACACTAAAACACCTAGGCAAAATGCGCAAGTTATGCGTTAAAATAATGAACATGCAATAATAGTATATTACTCAAAGAACGTCAGCTGTGTTCCCTGCATTTCTCCTGATCTGACTGATTCCTTTGGGCACTACCTCTGCTGAAGCAGCAAATAGGGCATCAAAAGGGTCTTTCTAACACTGCACTGTGCTCAGGACAGGGCAGAGCCTACTCTGGACATTGAAGTAGACATTATTGTCTACTTAGACATTATTAATCTTGGACAAGAATCTTCTAGCACAGCCCTGCCATTTCAGTGTCTTGGAAAAAAGTGGGGTTTTTTGTTTGTTTGTTTTTATTTTTTAAGACTGAAAAAGATTTGATAACTATGAATTATTTAAATAAACAGAATCTTATTAAAGCCTCTTTCCAGGTTTCAGGCATACTTCAGAGAATTCGGAAAACTAATAAAATCACAGCTGTTTTTGTTTCCCTATAGTTATGGCAAAATGTAAGCAAAAGGGAGATGAAAAAAATGTACCAGTAGAAAGTTGGTGATTTTAAAAGAATAGCAAAGAACTCTGTCTAACAACTGTCTTTCTGTTAGAACTTTCTGGATGAACCTGACATGGCACGCCAGAATTTCCCCCCAGAGCATCAGAAGCATTACTCAGCATCTGCTTTCCAACACTGCATGCTAAAGTTGCTTATGAACAGAATGACTTTTAATGTATAACATAGGAAAAAAAAAAGGCCTTCAGTTAATGAAGAGGAATTTGAACAGGTGACGTTTTGAGTCAATATATCTATACTCTGGAGCACTCAAAAGTCTACAGTTCAAGTAAAACCTGGTTCTCCACCCCTTTGCATCACTTCTGAGAGCCTATGCACAGACACTGTTACAGAATACATGAAGAATTATATGAGGGAGGCTTGGAGTGAGAGTCAAGTCTCGGAAAGCATCAGAAATTAAGTTGCTCCAGTTCAAAATGGATGCCACTTCTGCTCTTGTCTGAGTCGTGATACTGTGCTAACAGCAGATTACAAAAAAGAAGATAAACCCAAATATTACAGGGTTGAGGTAGTCATTACCTGCTGTTAAGGCAGTAGCCTTACAGATAACTGTGCATTTTAGATAAAAGCCATGTTTAAGAAAAACGCTTGTCTTTCTTTTGTACAAACTTGTAATACCTAGGAAGTAATATGGCTTTGTGAAACCTCACAAAATATAGGTACTATCCCAGGAACTGTAACATAGTTCAAAGGAAGGAAGGGGAAAGAGGCTATCCAATTCTCACAGGATTCGAAGAGATCACAGATTGACTTGGATTAAAACTATAGTGATTTTCACAGAAAATGTTGTTGTTCAATTGAGTATAAAACAGGGAAATGACACAGATACATGAAGTCCTTCTGTAACAGACAGGGAAAAGTCCCTGTGTTGGAAGACATTCTAAGTGTAATAGTTTCTGCAAGAAATCAAGGTCAGCATTCAGCTACTCACAAGATATTATAAATTCACAATTGGGAGGCCTGAATGAGACCTCACAGACACTACTTTTATTCCACTGACTCAAAGTTAACAGCTTTCTTAAACCCGTATATATGAGTCAAAATCGTGTTTGAAAGCAATTGTCCTCGCCCAAAGCTGAAAATAAGTTCTACTGTAAAACAAATGTAATTGCGTCTCTGCAGGAAGGAACACATCCAGAACGATCATGAAGTTGGTTGTAATCAATGACCTTTTCCGAAATACCTTGAACTCTTTCTTTTGTTGATGGGATTTTCTAAAAGTATACTGGGAGCCATAGGTTTCTGGCTTGTACCCATTCTAAACACTGCTTATCGCACAGTGCTACAATTTGTTATCAGATGACCCTGTGCTCATATACAAACATAACCACTATCAGGCACAGACAGGCTATAATCTGGCAATAACTTTAAAAAACAGAAACAAACACAATGTGTAAGGAATATTAATAAACTCAAGGAACTCTGGCACAGAATAAAACTACTTATAAGTATTTGGAGGGAAGTACAGTAGGAGATGATAAAATCCACTTTAACTCCAACCCTATTCCATACAACACATTCTTCCAAAATAAGTACAATCACCTCAAGGTGGCCTCTCTGAAACCACTTCAAAATCTAGCTCTTGCAAATGTGATAAATGCCCTTTTTATAGGATTGTACTATACTTAATAAGTTAATACACAGACATTTGTACAAAACCAGTGGTTTAATTATAATCACTATTCCTGCTTTGGAAGAAAGGCCTTCCTTTAGCAGATACCATCATATTAGCATAACATTACAGAACAAATTAATCAAATTTCAGAGGTCTTCATTACCTGTAACAGGAAGCAGATTTATTAAAAGTACTCCCCTAAGTAGCCAGATTTCAGAAGGTATCCGCAACTGCCATAGTTCATAATGTATCTTGAGTTTGCACACTCTCATAATTCTGCATTCTTAAAAATGACAGTTTCTTGTCCTAATCTTTGACACAAAGTCAGTGAAATGCTGGTCATTTCTTCCTAAATGGGAAATTATTCCAATACCTAACAGGACTATTATAAAATTTAAAATCAAGAATTAGAATTAGATATTTTAGCAACTATATGACGAGTTGGATAGATATAAATAGAGTTTCATGGTTCTCAGAAAAGTAGGATGAAATTTTATTTAATTAAGCAAATTGCCTGTACAAAAAGATTAAATTTTGCTTTTGGTTTAGTTGCAAGCTGTGCATGACCTTTTTTTTTTTTCCAGGAAGATAGCATATAAAAGACAAAAAAAAAAAAAACCTAAGTTTTTGTTGAAATACTTTTGTGAAGAACAATGTATTTGCCCACAGACAATTCCATCTTTCTTGGCCAGTGTATGATTGGACTTAATTTTCCCATTTCTCATCACTTTTATCTATT
The DNA here is from genome assembly GCA_032275445.1 of Crypturellus soui. Taxonomy (NCBI): domain Eukaryota; kingdom Metazoa; phylum Chordata; class Aves; order Tinamiformes; family Tinamidae; genus Crypturellus; species Crypturellus soui. The sequence continues at coordinate 1,221,897 of JAUBNY010000878.1, forward strand.
TATCTGGATTTACAGGGAAAGCCAAGAACACAATCCCTCTTCTTATACTCTATCCAGCCCTGGGACTCAAAGGTCAAAATACAGATAAATATAGATAAAACTTATGACTGGAAAATAAAACAGAGCACAGTGATGGGTCAGATGTATTCAATACATAAACTGAACTGACAGAACATAATTTCCTTCTTGCATTATTACTATTTCAAGTTATTCCTTTTTTCTTTTTTTTTTTTGGACCCAACTCACATTCATTTGAAATTATCAAAATCAAAAAAAAAATTGGTCAGCAAGTACATGAGGTATTAATAAATATAACTTAGGAAGTACACTTACCAAGTGTGCAAATAAGTGGGATTCCATTTAAATGGTGCTTGCTCTTTCTAACCTTATCCCTCAAGCCGATGCAAGAGTTCCTGGAAAACTTCAATCTCTGACATTTTAAAGATAGGCTTACTATCTCTATAATATGGATGGAGCATGGAATATTTTAAGGCACCCAATACCATTTTTTTCAATATGTGAAGTGCATTCCATATCCTAGAGATTTTAGTAGTTTATCTGCAAAATTCATTGAAAAGATTTTTTTTTACAGCAAAGAGTTTGATTTTGGAGAATCCATTCTTTGGGTGGACTGTTGATATTTGAATACAGAGGCTCTTCTCTCACGATTGCCTGACATCACCGATTAGGGCCGTCCAACTGACTCATCGGGAAGGAGGCTATGCCTAAACTGGATGAGGTCGTGACTTCAGAGCTTATCTTTTATTTTCTGCTAAGGAAAGATTGCTTGGGGAACTCCCACTCAGGAATTTTTTCTTTTGCAAACTGAAGGGGTCTTGAGGTGCCTGTCCAATCTGTTTTATCACATATGATGCTAGATCATGCCAACGCCTAGTCTACAAAATACATCCAGTCATTTTCTGCTATTACCATTTAATATTTACGTTTCAATACAAACATGGAAAAATGCAGTTCTTTCCAAAAGATACTTGTTATCTAACAACATTAAGAAGTGAAATGGAAGAAGAAGACAGAGATAGAAACACATCTGCATGCATGTTTACAGGTATATATATTCATGCATGTATGCAAGCATTATATTTAGTAAAATCATCAAATTTAAGCATTCAGAATTACCAGGACCAAAATTATGTGACAGGGGAAGCATTCTCAACGTACAAGTGAGGAAACTTTTAATTAACTACTGTTGCTCATTTGAATATTGGCTATAGAGAATTTATCCAAGGATAGTAATAAAAAAAATCACAACGCCATGTGGGATGGTATGAGATACATGTTACCTAAAAGCAAATGTATCACTCATAAAATATAACAACTAATTGATAAGGTTTATAAGGTTTAAATAATTACATTGGTTTAATTAAAAATACATTTTTAATTTCAATTAATTTTACAATAATTATTTAATTATGCTACTATACTTTGCCATACCATACCTTTTTGCTTTAAAGTGATTTCAAGACAACCAATTTTCAAAAATTGATAAAATGTAATTATCTTTTTAAATGAAAGTAATGATGACAGATTCTAAGCTGTTCCTATAATTTACACATCTAATTCAGTTATCTTAGATAAGAAGATAAGAAGATGCAGAGGTCTCATTTAACACTTCTTTCTTTTTACCTATGTAAAAATAGACTAATCCCCATTCAACTTTAGTGGAGTCAATCAATCAGATTTATTCTAACACAGCTAAGCAGAGAATTAAACGCTTTGGCATTGCAAATCCTCTATTAAATTAACAAAACAATACTGCAGATCTAAAAATTTTTGCATGTGAATTCCCTATTTAGGCTCTTAAGTTTAACCTATCATTATCTGAAGGTTAAACTACCAAGACAACACAAAATCCAGAGTTTGAATATATTATCTGAATGCGTAAGGACAGAGTAAGAATAATGCAGCAATACACCGAGATGTCTGTATATGGTATTAAGGAAGCATTATTCCCTATTCTGGTGAATAACTTCACTTTAGAAAAAGTTGTTAAACACTTGGACAGACTTTTTTCTTAAAGTATAGGAATATATTGAGTTTACCCAAGATACAGGGAAATCTTTAGCTACAGAAAGGTATCTACGGAAGAAGTACATTTTTGATGGTCGACAGTGCTTTGACATATCAGAGAAAAAAAAAAGACTTTCCAATGATTAGGAGCTGCTGCAGCTCCGTGTAATTGGAATACTTCCCTGATTTGGCGGTTAACCATGAGAGTCCATGAGGCGCTTATCACAGGGATTAAATTGAACACAGGTGGCTTTTGTTTGTGAGTGCCAGAGTTGGGATTAATGATCTCCTCTTACCTTAAAAGACAAGACAAAAATAACAAAATATTTCTGCAAATACGAGAAGTCCTGTATTTTTCTTTCATCTGGAAGGTATTTGAAGAGTACATTGTTCCAACGCGCAGCTACTCACTGAATTGTTCCTCATGGGTTAGATATGAGGTGGACCATACTCTAAAAAATCCAGTGTTTTACTTTAAGATAATCATTCAAGTTCTCACACTTGGGCCTGGTGAATCTAAGTCAGGAAAATCATGCCTTCAGCATCCCTGAAGTCATACAAGATCTAGAAGCACTTGGCCTCACACTTTTTAGTACCTACGAATGAATCAAGGGAAAAACATCATTTCAACTGGAGAATTCTGCCACTGCACTCAGGGCAAATGACACTAGATTCATTTCTGGTACCTGCTGAACCTTTGCAGTGTTCTGGTTTTTAAGTGTTTGGATCCAAGTGACAATTTAACCTGATCTAAACTGATACAGTGCTGTTAAAGCTATTGCAGTGTTGATTTCAGCATCCTGGAAGATCAGTTTTCAGACTGAGGAAAAGTGAACCCAAAAGAAACAAGACAGTTTCCCCTTTCCATTTTTTTTTTTCTCCTTTTAAATATATCAGAAAGAAAAATAAGTAGTAGTAAGACGTCAGTGAGTGATCTGCAGATGATAGTTGTTTGTAAATGTAAAGGCAGGGAGATTTCCATTTATGGCATTTAAATACATTCCAAGTGGCAGAGCCAGGACAGAGTCAAGTTTTTTGCCGCGATAAGGCTCAAGGCAGGAAGTCATGAGAGGTCAGGAAGGAAGTACTATCAGGCCTGAGAGGGGACCCAACGGCAAAGGGAGCTGCAGAACCTCTTGCACTTAGGCTGTGTAACAGCCGTGATATTTTCCAGAGATAAACTGTTACAAGTGCAAAATCTCAACTACTGTCCCTTTAAATTTGCTAGGTAAAAATTCCCTGTTTGCTGTGTTTGCCTTTTGATTCCAGCAGCTTTGTTAGGGGAAAAGGGAAAGAGAGTAACAGGGAAAGTACTATTTTACATAAACATTTCTTCTGGGATACAGAACAGTTGTTTATAGCACTTCAGTTTGACCCTGGGCGTGCTGAAGGAAATGGCTTTAAAACTGATTTCGATCCCTTATGTCAGAGCTGAATCTGAGTGGTTTACTTTGCACTGGTATGTTTGCAAACATCACCTGCTGCCCAGTGTTCTGCAAAGAGAAAGGGAAAGCTCTTACAGAGCTTGGGTTTTAAGAAAGCACCACACAGTGAAATGTCCTAAGTTGCTCTGTGTTGTAGCGCCAAAGGTTTTCAAAGCAGGTTAGGGAGGCTGAACTATAGTGGGCTGAGAAGTAGTTTTTCATTCCACAAAATGAGTGAATTTTCATTTTCTGCTTGTTCCCTCTGTGTTCCATCATGAAATAAATACATTTTACATTTATCCTGTGAAAAACAAGGTGGGGAGAAAGAGGGAAATGGCAGGAGGGCCGCCTGACGGCTCACAGGGAGCATTCACTTGCTGGTTTGCCCACTCAGTTTGAAGTTCTGCTTTCCAGTCACGAGGGCAGTGGTCCTGAAAATCTGACTTTTGCAGTTCTGAGATGTATCTATCTCTCTACAACAGTTGATAGTGAAAGAAACCATCTTAGAATAGCTGATACCTAACAGACAGGACAACAGTAAAGGAAAGGGCAGATCCAGACCAGTGCCAAGATGCATAATGACAAATCAGACGGCAAAGCTTTGGTTCTAGATCTTCTGTATTCTTCTTTCTAGCTTATTCATGGAGCCAACAGCTAGCCTAGACTGGGCTAGTGTCTTTCTTGGTCCCAGTTTGAATTTCACAAAACATCATATGCTCTCCTGATTCTGAATAGCAGCATTTTCAAAAAAAATCTTTCATCAAAATGTTCCCCAGCAGCTCTAGATTTGACTATGCATTTTTGAATTCAGTTAGTGCAAAAACGTATGGCCAGATTCCCGTAATATTACAAAACCCTCAAATTTAGGGAGACGTCAGTTTTGTTGCTACTGTTTTATGCTCATATCATCAAATGGAAGCCAAACAATTTACCATTGTGTTAGTCCATCTAACACATGAAAGGTGTAACCCAGTGCCCACTGACTTTAATGAAAGCAGGGTTTCAAAAATAGTATCAGCTCCAATAAACTGTCTAAAAATACAGTTCTTCACAATAGTGAACTTGTATACATGCTTTGGGACCTGAGCCCAAGTAGAAACAGAGGAGCTCATTCCCAATTAACCGGTCAGATTGCTCAACTGTGGTCCCTTAATTTATGAATTTATGAAGCAATAGCCTATAAGTTTATCCAGTCCATACAGCTGTCTCTAGAGCTGTCTAGTGGCTATTACAAATCTTTTCTATAGGAAAAGAAACAGTAGCAGTGAAAAGCGAAGAACATAAATCCATCTTGACTTTTTTTTCTTTTTTGCAATTACAGGACTATTACTGATTTCCTGTTTTCTGGGATTTCGGAGTCTCTCAAATCAAGCCTTTGACAAGTAAAAGTTTCATTAAAAGAAAGTATAGAAACATTCTTTAAAATAAGAGTATTCTGGCCTCTTGAGAAGATTTTACACTATGGGGAATTTGCTTCTTCCATTAAACCCAGGAGTTTTATCATATCCTGCTGTATTATTTGTTCAGTGTCAATCCAGTTTCAAAACTGTGCAAGGCAAGGGAAGGGAAACGGTTTTCCCTGAGGAGGCTATGGCTGAACAAAGCAGAGAACATAAGTCAAACTCAGCATAAAGGAGAGGAAGCTTTTCTTTCGGGTACTTATTTTTTTGTATTTTTTGGTGTTTTTTGACAACAGCTGTTTATTGGTATTTTCTCCAAGTTTTCACTGATCACATTTAGCTCAAGAAACATAATTTGGCAAAGTATTTGATTTAATAAAAGAGACATAACTTAAAAATAAAGAGATTTCTAAGGATTAGAGCAATATGAAAGATCAAACTTAGCAGTGAGAGGAACAGTAGAAAGATGGGAAGCATGAGACTGGAATGCAGTGCTGGAGAGAAAGGTGGAATCATCCCAGCTTCAATGTCTATAAAATGTGGCCATCTAGCAGTGACGAGGCAGGGGATGTACCAAAACTGTGACTGATCATATAAAACATGATTGTTTTGTCTTGTCTCTTTATTCATCTTGTCTCACATGCTTTGGAATTCTGATTTTTTTTAGGACAAATGCTCTCTTTCCTTATGTTTGTACAGGCCATAGTACCTTTGAGCCACTTGATAATACAAATAAGCAACTAATGAGAAAAGAAAGGTAATAAAAGAAAGATGTATAGTTAGTAGCAGTATAATAGTGTGCAAAGGAGGCACCAGAAAACTGCTTTTATACTTATGTCTATCTGTTAGTGAAATGCTAAATAGGAACAGTAGAAAGATCTGACAGATGGGCAAGAAAACAATTTAAACTATTGCTTTTTGAGTGGTTTAAGGGATAAAAGTCAATTAAAATTATATTTTTATTTGAGTATAGCCATCAGCCAGTATATTGTACAATTTTTAAAACTCCAAGATCTCCAGGATCATTATTTTAAATTTTTTTCAAAACCGAGTAAAATAAAAATAGGAATCTGAACAGCTCAGAAGCCTTAATGAAACAAATATAACAACTTGTTATTTCTGAATTTGTATATTTTCAAATCCAGTTGCTTGACCTGGGAAATGAGAGGTTGTGGCTCATGATTTTTGAACACACTAAGGTCACCAGTAATTGCTTTTCCTGAAGAGGTACCTGACTAGCAGAAGGTGAATCCATATCAGAAAATTCCAAAACTCAAGCAGGTTCAGAGAGTTTTGCTCAAAATTATAAGTGAATTATGAAGATACTGCCCACCATGGGAAAACAGATTTCTGAAAAAAAAAAAAATAAAAATAAATCTCTATTCAGCAAGGAGAAGGAATATGGTGACAGTTTCCTGAATATCTGTTTTGATCTGTATTAGTGCAAACACTAAACCCCAAAACTAAATTAAACTGTGGCAAAACTCAATTTTTTACATGTAGGAAGAGGTTTGGGCATTTCTCAGTGTGCACAAGCATGTCTGCCTGAACACCTGGTCAGAACCCAGGAGACAAACCCAAGTCTCTTTTCAGGTTAAAAGATCTTGTCCTTTGAATCCTTATTCTGTTCAAATAGAAATCAGAAAACAGTGTTTATTAGAAAAATCAAGAGGAATATAAGGAAATATTCAGTACTTGGAAACACAGAAAATACATCTTGAACATTGTATAAATAAATCCCTTTCCAGAGTCAAAGCTTATTTCTGCCAGAGAGAGGTGAAAAGAAGTTCACTCTTGTAAAAATATATTACCTATCCAAGCTGCCAAGGTCAATGAGACCTCTCCTGGGTTGAATAAGTCTTGCTGGGGCAAATGAACCAGACTGGGTAACTTTAACTTCTAAGCCACTTTCTAGGCTGTTGAACACATTAGGGAGGAGAACATACAGAGCTGAAATCTACATGTTTTATAATCATGTGATTCTACTGCCTTAACTGTGTTTGTACAGAAGTTACAGAGAGGATTTGGTTCATGGCATGACACTTGCTTAAAAGTAATTCTTTGTCATTGCCAACAAACTTGTGGTTCTTCAACAAACTATTGTGTTGCACTTCCATAACAGGAGTTAGTGGAGCCTGACAAAGTTTGGCCCAGTTTTGCATCAGGTTTTGAGCAGAACAAGGACAAGTTCTGGCAAGGCCTAGAGATTTTTATTAGACCAGAAAGGCAAAACTGGGTAGTTCCAGCTAAAGCTCACCTTGAATTTTTACACTTACTTGATTTTCAACATTAAAGTATAGTTTAAGGGGGGGTCAAAATAAATGAAATGAGAGTATATACGTAGAACCTGCAAGCCAAAGCTAACAAGGCTTTTAACAAGCTCTGTTAGCTACTTTTTGTATTATATGCAAGTCCCTCTATGTACGTAGCAGCTATATTAAGTTAATGATAATAGATCATGTAAAAGTATTTGGACTTGCAGTGGATGAAATCTCTAAAGGCATCATGTTAGCCTAATTTTGCTTTCCTTAAATTAAATCTACTTTACTTGTCCTCTACAATTACTTTCTCCGTGTCCAGGGAATGGAATCCTAGGTTAGAGACAGAGACATGGTCTCTACAAATCTATACTACGCCTAACTTGCAAAATGGACAGTAGGTCTCAGTCTTGTGGTGCACAAACACATTCTCTTTGCTTTTCATGTGGACAGTTCAAAGACATTTTTTATCAGATCACTATATTTTATGTATTTTCAACCAAATGCAGTAGTACAGTGTATCTGATTAAAGGGAAATGAAATTCAAGTGATCAAACTTGAGGACAAACAATGTGACCTTTGTGAAAAAGAAATAACAATACTATGGTAACTAGATAGAGGGTACTTTAGAAATATCTTCATAGAGAAGATTATGTAAATAGAAATGTGTGAAGTAGCTTTCTTTGCATAAAGAGAACAGGCTCTTCCCCGATGCTCACATTCTTCTCTGCAGCTGTCTTAAAAGTCAAACAAAAGCTGATTTCACATTTTGAATCAAAACAAATGGATTTCATTTGTAAGGAACATTTTCAGACCAAATACAACTATTCATCTGCACCCTCTTGTGTGTTGTTAGAAATTTTTTGAAAAATGTACCTTACAACTTCACTTATGGAACTAGAAGCAACCTTGGCTAAAAACTGCTGCCTTTTAAAAACTGAACTACTGGATTGAGTAGTGTCATTCCCTTGTTAAAGACTCTATCAGAAGCTCTGTAGTGGATAAAGTCGCAGCAGTTTAAGCCATGATCGCATTTCTCCTGCCCCGGCTGTCTGCCAGGGATTGTATCCCCAGAGCATCTACCCACTCGTTAGCAATTCCAGTTTATAGCATCTCATCTGAAAGAGCTGATGAGACCTGATGTGCACCACTGGATGGTACTGTGAACTGGAAAGGCTGAAGCACTGGCGCACATCTGTGCTGGCACACATCTCCTCTGCTACTCTGCTATGGGTGGAAACGACTCTGTAGGAGGTGTGAACCCAACACACTTAAATCTATCATAGCCCATCAGCCAGAGGCTTTCCAGAAAGTATGTAATGCTGAATGATCTGCCATTTTCAGAGACGTTTCTACTCCCCCCTAGTTTACCACAGAAGTTTAAATTCCCTTTCCTTCTGCTTCAACAGTGGTGTTTGCCGAGTGAGGGGTATAAATCTGTATGGTGAAAGGTTTAGTGGGTATGTTGTTTGCCATTAGACTTTGGGTTGGAATTTTAAGGAGCTTTCAGGAGACTTAACAGATAATGATCTGAAGCCACAAAATTCCTCCAGGCATTTCTCCACCCTACTATGCACTATTTGAGGCAGTAACAGCATCTTCTGTGCCTGCTGGCTACTTCTAAGCAAAAGACCCCCGTAATCTGCTCTTAAATGCTTCTGCCATCAGATTGCTTTTTGTTTTTAAGTGAAGTGAAATTTAGTGCTTGAGAAAAGTGCAAGGATGTTGACATACTGGAAACTAGCTCTAGTAACAGAATAAATATCAGCATTCACAAACTTTCCATGAGGAAGTGAAAATGAAGTCTGTCTCGTGCAGGGACCAAGATTGCGTTGTGGGCATGAGCTGCCCAGTAAAAAGCACCATAACCTTCTGCAAGGATGCTTGGGCTACCTCATTGCTTTTCAAAAACAACATGTGAAGAAAATGCACAGCTGTGTGTCACCAAACCCCCTCAGCCACACACACAGGCTGTGGAGCACAACTCCTATCTGCAACCTCAGCACACACTTCAAAAATACTGCTTTCACAGCATAATATCAACTGCCATATCTGATGTTGCAAGCCATGGAAGGTAAGAACAGAACCTTTTTTTCTTTTTTTTTTTCCCCTGACGGGCTCCCGCAGAAAAGGCTGTGGTAACTGATCCTTTTCTGATAGTACAGGGTTCCCTACTGAACTGACCTGTGGTAATATAATACTGGAGGACTCTTAGGCAGATGAGCTATGTAGGGCTTTGCAACTTGGCTTAATACTTTAAAATTCCACTTAGAAGTCAGTAAACATCTGGTGCAGACCAGAGACAGTCACA
>JAUBNY010000878.1:1313071-1324703 GCA_032275445.1 Crypturellus soui
ATATATATAAAGGGACTTAGATGCTGAATTCGAATAGAATTTGGATATCTCTAGACCATTTTTATGTAAAAGTTGTTTAAAATAATTTAGATAATTTTAAATTTCTTTTTAGGAACTGCTTTATGGTTTACTTTTGTATTTTTACTCATATTTTGCATTTGTTACTAATTCAGGCTGAACAACAATTAGGGAAGTTTTATGTGCAAAGTTGTTTTGTTTTGACTTTCTGTTTTCCCTGGCTCCATTTTACCATGTACTTCATATTATTCCATGAGTTTCTCAAGATTCGGATGCAATTTGCCTGTTACTTATAGTGTATTTCAGGGATTCACAGGATGCCTTTATTCATATTTTCAGCAAATACTGCAACTTGAACTTTTTGTGTAATTTGAGAAGTGAAATACTTGTAAGCAGGTCATGAGTCAGTAAACAAAGTGCTAAAATTTATGTAATAGAAGTATAATGCTAATTTACTTTAACAAGAGATTCAGATCATGTTGTTCCCCAACAATCTTGGAAGTTGTGGATCAGGGCACCTACGCAAGTGCTCTAGGTGTCCCTGCTTGAGCAGGAGGCTTGAACTAGATGATCTCTACAGATCCCTTCTAACCTTAACCATTCTGTGATGATAAGGAGATAAGCAAGCCATGTTTTGGTATATTGCCATCTGATTACTAGCCTATGATTTACATTTATTATTCATTTGTATATTACCGCATGGCAAATTGCTGAGCCATTTAAAAAGATTTTAGCCGTTTCCTTTGCCTGTGATCTGTTTTTGTTTCTGAGACAGAAACCTATCTTTCCCCACCAAACTTTCCTCTATTTCGGTAGACTAAAGCTCTATCAGATCTGATGCTGGCACAATTAGTAGGGTTGCTTTGGTAGGTCTGTGAGGTGACGTGTGGCAGCTTGGGGTAGGAGTGAGTCCTGCAGCAGGGACAGGCTTGGCTTAAGCAGGCAGTGCCGCTGGGGAAGCACTGGTATGTGTGTCCCGACTCCTGTCAGGAAGTGGCAGTTTGGTGCAGCCTTAGGTCACTGCTGTGTAAGATGATATTATCCCCAAGTATGTATAGGACATAGTAAGTTGATCAACATACTAGTCATAAAAGACTGAGATATGTGTGTTTACGTTAAACATGTATGTGTGTATATATGCTTATCCATGTAAAATATTTAAAACATTTCCTGTATTATATAAAATAAACATGAATTACCTGTAATTGTGTAATATTACTATAATTTAAATAAATTAATAGTAACTGGCCCATTACCACTTTGTTTGCTTTCCGTCAAGAGTGGTAAGTTAGCCCTGGATGATAATGTGTTTGGGGTGAGAGGTTTCAAGAGATACTTCTTGGAAGAGATGCTATGCAATAACTAATGTTAACTGTTATTTAAAAGTAAGATAAAATTCGGAATATGTAGTTGCACTGTTAAATTCTAGTGTATACATAATGTGTAGAGTATGTCAGTATTGTTCATTCTCATTTCCAGGCCAGTTATGCCAGTTTCTTTAAACATGAACATGGCTATGCCATCATGGTAAGTACTTGTTTAACTGAAAATGATCCTAGCCAAAAGCTGTTCAGTGTTTTAACTTATTGTTCTTAATTAAAATATTGTAAATTTTAGTGGTCTTAAATCAGGATCCATGTTCAAGTTTTTTCTGTTTGTTTGTATTTTTTTTTTTGCTTGTGTTAGCTTTTCCTGTGTTTCTTCAAACAATATTTTAATTTTGAGCATACAACTCTTAAATAAAAATGGCTACTGATGCAAGTAATTTGAAGCAAGTAATCAAACTTGAGCTGCTTAACCTGCAATACAGGAGAGAGCAAAACTCTGCAAGTCTTTCAGTTTACTATGTCTAGAGTTTTATTCATGTTCACACATTGTCTCCTATTTTTTTGTAAACTGTAATATGTCAAACAACAACCGTTTTTGTCTGGCAAATATCTCAATTTTGTTGTTTGAGTTTTAAGGTGCTCTGAAAAGTAAGACTTTTGTTCATTTTTTATAAGGTTTGATATCACTGGACTTTCTCCAGATTCACAGGAAGATGAAGCTGGAATCAAGAAGGCAGCGGAGAATGGTATGATCAGAAATGATTTAGTATCTTTAAAAATACTTCATTTTTTTTCTTCAAAAGGGATTATGAGCCTGAAACAGTTAATCCATTTTCAAAGACAAAATTAATAGGCAAAGTGGTGTGTATGTATTGTATTATCACCGATCCAAGGTTAGCTTAGTACAAAGTTCTTAGAAATTAAAAAAAAAAAAAAGTAAATAGTTCATCAGCATAAGCACTCCTAATTCTCAGATGGGCTGGATACATCAAAAGTGGTATAATTGGTGTTTATGGCCCTGGCATTTTGATTATATGTTAGGTGCACATTGACTTAATACAGATATTTTTATTCTCCTTTCCTTTAACATCAAGGAGATGGCCAAGGAATAGGGTTGGTCAGTCTCTCTCCTCTCCTATTGTAATTTTTTTTTTTCCCAGAACAGAGTGGATTTTAATTACTGACCTTCATTTATGTTGCAGTTAAAGCACTGATAGATCAAGAAGTAAAAAGTGGAATTCCTTCTAACAGAATTATCCTGGGAGGCTTTTCTCAGGTAAGGTATGCTTGGAAAGAATTGTGTATATTTCTAGAGAAATAACCTATAACTTTCCTAGGGCAGGATATTCTAACCCTTCAACTGAAATGAGGCGATGTAGGTGCTTCTGAAATTTTATGATGTAGGATTCCTTTTCAGTTAACAAATTAAGTCTTTTAGATTATGAAAATAATTGCTATTCACTGAAAGCCTGGATCTGGAAAAATGGCTGCTAAAATTTAAAGTCTTCAAGCACTGATTTCTGTAACTTTGCTTGAAAATTTGTTAATTTTTATTTTTTATTTGCAAGATATTTGGTGGTCTGGATTTATTTGAGAACTGTTTCTTTCTTCAAACTTGTACAAGAACTATTGCAGGTAGATTAACCGGTCACTAGTTTGTGTTAAGGTATTTAAATAAGAAAGCAGAGGTGATACTGACATGAGTAATAATAGTGTTTTATTCCAGGTTTAATTTTCAACTGCTAGTTACAATTTTATTCTACTTATGAATTGACCACACTGACTTGGAGGAAAAAAAAGAGGAAAATAAATATTTTATGGCAATACTGTTTGTAGTGTTAGTTTCAAGGAAGAGTTAGTTGAAACACAAGAAGTCCTCTTGAGAAGAAAACATCTTGAAACTGGCATTAAAATGGAACATTATCTTCAGCATTATAACAACTTTTATCTCTCTTTCTTAGGGAGGTGCTTTGTCATTGTACACAGCACTCACAACACAACAAAAATTAGCGGGTGTTGTAGCACTCAGCTGTTGGCTTCCTTTACGGGCTTCTTTTCCTCAGGTATTTATGCTTCTTTCCCAAGCTATTTCTTGAAGATCCTCTCTTGTGCAGGAGTTGGTGAATGTTAGTGAGTAATGACTGTGGTTGAGTAACTCAGGTTTTAAAAATAGGACTTTGAGGGTTTAGAGTTGGGCAAGTAGGGAGGAAAAGAGGAAATACTCAGTAACTACATCTGTTTAAAATAATATTCCTAGGAAACTTACAGGCTCAAGTAAATGTTCCATGAAGACTTTCTTTTAATTAATTAATTTACTTTTACTTTGTCACTTGTTCTATCTGCAATATACTGTCTTATTAGAGAGTCAGTTGAGTTAAACAAAATGTTTAGTGCTTTACTTGTCCAGAAACCATGCTTTTTGGGATTTGTTTTGAAATCAGTACCAAATATTTGTAATTTACAGCCTGTAATGTGTACAGAACTTGCTACATGAGGAACTTGCAAACTCTATTCATTGTGTGTTCTTGTTTTTCTTTTATAATTTTGTTGACCTCATGACACCACAGTGAGCACCTGCCGTAGCATTATTTTATCTGCAATGTGGTAGCCTTATGTACCTATGTACCTTTCTTCCTCACAATGACTGTCTCTTCTTTCTTTCCTTCTACTTCTCCCTTTGACAGGGCCCTATCAGTGGTGTCAACAGGGAGATTCCTGTTCTTCAGTGCCATGGAGACTGTGACCCATTGGTTCCTTTAATGTTTGGTTCTCTTACTGTTGAGAAGCTGAAGAGTATGATAAATCCAGCCAACGTGACCTTCAGGACTTACTCTGGCATGATGCATAGCTCATGTATTGAGGTAATTTTCCGACTTTACAGTTGACCTTTATATTGGTGGGGTTTTTATTTTGTTTTGTTTTGTTTTTCTTTTCCCAAAAACAAATATCTCAAACAAGTATTTGATGTTAGTGACTTGTATCATTGAATAACTGAATCCTTCTCTGAAAAATCTTCCAGAACAAAAATTTATATATGTAATGGTAACTACTAGCAAGTTGTTTCTTTGTTCCTTGAAATATTTATTTTATTTCTTCTTTTTGTCAGAATATTTTTCAACCCCAGACTATCACTGAGTTGGAAGGCAGGTTGAATTCTCACAGCATAAATACAACTTGGTATTTTGGGGAGAAGAATCTGGCTAGTTTTATCAATGTATTTGAAAAGAAATGCCAAAAGAATGTAAGGGGGTGATTACTTAAAGAAAGAGACATCTTCAAAATGATTTTTTTTTGTCTGATTCTGCAAGCAGTTGTGCTGTTATAAGGATGGCTGGCTGCTGCCAGAAGCAGATAGGCTTGTTGGTGTCTCCTGTGTGTGATCTTGTGGCCCTCTCTTCTTTCTTGCCCTAGTCCTAGAGCTCATCAGAAACTTTCTTGAACTGTTGGAACTTGCTAAAATGGGAAAAGCTGCTAGCATAAGCCTCTGCTGCTTTGGGGCCAGCTATGTAGTTTTACTGAGTTAAGATAGTAATAGAATTGAGTTGTCACACAGCTGTATTAATAATAGATGTGCTCTATTTCTTGCAACATTGTTTTAGTACTAGGTGATTTAGAAATCTTTCCTAATTTGCACTTTTTGTAGTCATAACTTGAGGTGTTTTCTAAACCTATGTAAATTGCCACTCACAGAAAGATATGTTCCTGTCAAGTGTTCTGATGAGCAAACTGATCTAACTGTAAAATATATGTATATATATTTTAACCTGTTTTCCCAATGCAGTTTGAGAGAGAGGAGAGTTGTCTGTGCTCTTCTTTTCCTGTGTTTAGTCTCCTTTAAATGATTTGTCTTGACTTGTTGCCTGAAAAGTGATAGCCTATCAAGTAGCTAGTTAAACAATGTAGCATAGCTACTTGTTACAGCTGATGAGTTGATCCATTAGTGTAGCTGAATATAATTTAGGAGGGAGCTTTGACTAACGTATGCCTTTATTTTTGAACAGGAAATGATGGATATAAAACAGTTCATAGACAAGCATCTACCTCCCGTAGACTGAATTGCTGAGCGAGGGGCCTTCTGTACAGATACACCAGCAGCAACTGTGGTAGTGTTAATCTTTTCACATGTCTGATAGGATGCATTACTTCTACACTTGCAGTATTACTACTGTGTTGCAAATTTATACTTACGACAAGGATAAAATACATACATTTACAAGAAATTATAATCTTTATAGTAATAATCACCCACTGATCGGACTATAGGAATGAGGCAGCTGGGTAACAATGCCAGAATGTAATCTGTATGTGCTATTTTAAGATATGCCTGATTTTTGATTGCGGAATTTTAAAGTATTTGTATAAGCAATTAAAGGCTCAGTTTGAGTGAGCAACATAAATGTGACTGTTTCGTATGCTTGAGATATGATCTTAATCGTCACTGAAAATACATTAACTGATGCATAAACTATACACTATGTTACAGTCAGCATATGATGGTAAAATGAATGTTATTGAGGACAAAGCTTTAAATATTAAGTGTTGATCCTTACTCCAAGGAAGGTAGTTCTCTTCCATGAATGACTGTAAGTCAACAAATGTAGTTCCTGTATTTACCACTCACTTTTGATACAGCAAGATATTATGGAAATTCTAAAGGCACTCTTTCTGTGTTAGACCATCACATATCACTGCTTTTATTTTTGTTGTTTTGTTTTTTTTTTTTTAATTTGTTTTTAGATTACTATAAATTGATGTCAGATTTGATTTAGAACAGAATTCTGAAGAACTGTATAGGATTGAGTTTCATTTAAAAAAAAAATCTTGTTTTCAAATTGGATATTCATCTTGTGCTTTAGTCATGGTACTTCTTATTTGTCTAGAAATGTTAATGATGTATTTTGCACAAGCAATTCCAGCATATAGTTTTGATCTTTCTGTCTGCTTTGGAGTAACCAACTGAAAACAGTGCAGCTCTGCGGTTGCATTGTTGAAGTCTCCTCTGCACCACAAGCACTGGCTAATCTTAATTCTTCCATAGTTAATGGAAATATGAGTGGAAGTGGGATAACTTAATCTTAAAATTAATACCTTCTTATGCTTTTCTTTTATTGTATGCCCAACATGTTTCTTTTGGAAAAGAACGTGATTTTTTATTTTCAAATTTATAATTCTACTTTTACCTAGATAAGCATAGCAGAGGATTATGAAGACCTACTATGGAAAAAGCCTAAAGGGTTCAGAATTTTTTTTTTTTTTTTTTTAAATCAGAAGCCTAAAATTCTATAATACAATGCATTGCAGAATTTGTTGAAGCCTGTCCAGCAGCTCTTTTGCAGTTAAGAACCTTACTGTACTTTCTGGAAACAGCTGTTCAGAAGAGTTCAGAGGCAGTACTAGGAATGTTTAAAAACACACACTACAGTATCTACTACATACTCTGCTATATGATCAAATGTTCTATACAGAAATGTTTGCAAGTGGAGAGTGTTCATATTTTGGTTGTTTCTATATCGACAGCACAGCATATCTGCATATAAAGTTTCTGCTCCTCTCCCACTTAATCAGATGATCCTCTTAAAGTGAGTATCAGCTCACACTAGAGACATATGTCAGTACAAATATGTAAATCAGGAATTATGCATTAATTGCATTGTGTGTTAACCTTCTTTAATATAACTGGTACCAGAAATTTGAATTATTGTTTCATTTGAGTACTCAGTTTTCCTTGCTCTTCTTTGACTGTATTATACTTCATCTTTAGGAAGCTGCTTTTCTTTGCTTATGCATTTTTTTTCTGGATTATAAAATATCTCTTAATATACAAAATTGAAAAGGAGTTGTTCCCAAAGGGTACTGAAACACTTTCAGAGATTGTTTCCCTCAGGATGAGGAAAGAGTATATCTAGTAGCTTTCCCACACACTTCTTTCTATTTTTGCCAATTTGCCTTTCAGTAATTTACTTAACAAAGGAAACCACAGTATGCTCATTGTAGTTGTGCCAAAGTTATGTTGAGAGAACAGCATCTCCCAGCTTTAGTCATTCCCAAATTTCATTAGCCAATCTTGTAGTCCTGCTGACTTGCAAACTTGGTAAGCCAGCTCCATGTTATTTCACCTACTTTTTAGCTTGACCTCCATTCCTCTTTTGTCTACATTACTCCTGGAATATTGGCATATATCCAAAATTCTGCACGTGCTTCTTACGTATTTTCTTTTCATATTTTCTGGTCTTTAGAAATTGTTTGGTATTTCTTTTCGAATTCTAGTTCAATATCTGTTCATTTCACAAATGTTCTTTCTTCTGTTGGAATTAATCTAAAAACTATTTCTAGGATGTTAAAATGAGATCAGCTTCTTTGTTAGCTTAGTAACACGTTCTGTTTGCATTCTGTTCAGAGCTTATGGCCGCTTTCTAGAGCTTACACATTTGTATTCAAGTCGTCTTCAGCTGTTGTCTCTATGATCTTTTCAAACGTTCTTCTAGAAGTGAATGCTTTGTATGCTAACTCCAGCATAATATGTATTTCTTTATACTGTTGTGTTGCTGCTTGTTTTAGCTACAAAGAGCTGTGTTGCTAATATAAATGTAAGTAAATGTCTTGACTCTTTTTGAACTTGCGTGTTCTAGGAAGAAATCTTCCTCAATTTTTATTTTTGCAGAGGAAGATTGAGTATATTGTAATTGGGGTTGTTAAAGAACCCGGATGCTAGAAGAAGTTTCAAAGATCAGTTTGAAGCCTGCAGTGTCTCCTCCCATAGTACAGCATGTCTCTTGAGCTCCTGCCTTTTGTAATGTCCCAGCTACTTATAAACCTGAGTATATGATTCTGTTGTCAAACTTCAATTCCTGATGTGATTTGATGCTGGGATTTTTGTCATAACTGGCATGTATTTTAGGCTGATAGTTAGGCCTCTTAGTAGAACAAAAAAAAAAGGGGAGGGGGGTGAAAGGGAGAAAGAGGAGATAGACCATGTCAGTTCTGTCCTTGTAACCTAAAATTTGAAACTGCCCAGTAATTAACACTATATTTATAATGTTAAAACTTTCTCAAAAGAGAGATAATACCTATCAAGTGTGTGAAAACATTAACATAAAAACATGTTTTGTTTTTAAACCACTTTATTTCAATGGATATACAACTTCCTAATACCACATTTTAAATTCAAGTTGATTCGTAATTGACTGTAGTTTTGTGTAGCCAGAAATCTGAGTTCTTGTTGGAATTCTGCCTATCTATTAAAAAAAATACAGATTGAATTATTATGTATTGTTGGCTAAATCCTCTAGGTGTTCTTGAGGTAACACTATTTTGCGGTCTCTACTCTAGTGAGGGCTGTATGATTTGGTCTTTGCCTCTTACCTTGTATAATTACAATGCAGTAGATTTCTACAAAGCACTGTACACTGTAACTGGTATTAGAAATGCTAACTAAAAATGTTATCTCTAATGGAGTATATTGCACTTCATTAAAATTTTTTGGATGTATCTTTTATGTAGAGGTGCTATTTGGCATGTTAATGGAGATGATCAAGAACATACTGTGTAAGATGTTAATGAAGCCATATTTAAAAGGCCTGAGTCTCATAAATTTTATAAAGAAATACTGAAACCTTTGTGTTATGAAGTATGTGTAATTTTTACTTAATTACACCGTTAAGCTGTAATTTACTTAATTTTCTCATTTTGTGTATGATAAGAAATCTGAATTTATATTCATTTCTGAAGGGGAAAATGTGAAATATTTCAGTTTCTATCATTGTGAAATAAATTTCAGTCGCTGTTGGGAAAGTGCTAAAGACTTTTTTTTCATATTTACTTGAAAGAAGCCCAGATTTCACATGCTCTGTAACAATTTAGAAACTTTTTGCAAATATATTTCATTACAGTGAGTACTGGAATGATAGTCTAATAATATGACTAAAAAAATCAGCTCTTTTCTTAAACATTTTCTAGCTTAATACATAAATACCCCCAGTTACAGATTATAGATACAAAAGGTGAAAATAAGTTAACACTTCTTGAGATGTACTTAACATATTGCAAACACCAGAATTTGAAAATGATGGTATGATCTAATTCCAAGTCATGTCTATAACCTGCAGCTAGTCCAGGGAAATTAAAAACAAAAAAAATCTTGATGGATAATAGAAACAACAATCAAGATGCACCTTATGCTTTTATACTATTTTAAAGAAAATGTTTAAGTTAACAGCAAGCAAAGCTCTAGTCTGTGTGTCGGGTCCTTCCAAGTAGCCGTGCTTGGATTACTCTTAGCACCCACTGCACCATCTCATGAGTTACAAGCATCATCTGCCTGAGTAAGACTGGCTCAAGTTCTGTTCTGATGGACATAAGTTACTTGTGCTCAAAGAAGGAGTAATGACAGTAATATCCAATTATATAGAGCCTCTTGGAATGCCTTGAATTTTATATTTTTTATGGTTGTGCTAACATTTAGTTAGAGCATTTAGCATTTAGTTAATTCATACAGAATGTCAGTTATGAAAATGCAAGATTTCAGTTGTATCCATAAGAGTTCATCCCAAAGTTTTGTGTACTGTTCTTTGCACTCTCCACTCCTCTCCTTATTAATTTCACAGTATGCTATATGTCATAACAAGAGAGACTAGCAAAAGCCCACAATATTTCATATGTGCCTTCTCTTAAAGAGTCATTTATGGCTATCAAAAATTTGTGGAAGTGCCTGTAGTCCAACAGGTCCAACAAGCTGGAGTGAGTTAGATGTTGACTCCTTAGAGCAGCATTTGTATGGTACTTCTCAGAAAATGTTAGCAAGATGAGGAGTGGTATGTGCAGTGTGAAAAACAACATGTTATTTCTGCTTTCTGATGGGTAACATAGGATAAAAAGGCTAAATAGAGAAACTATATATTTAACTTCATGTGGTCTTTTTTTTTCCTCCTGCTGTTCTTTAGACCTTTAAAATGCATATTTTTGAATGGAAGAGACCCACAAAGCTGCTTGTTTCCGAACCATCTAAAATAGAACTGTGCAATGTGCTGTGTATGCTGTGGTGAGGATGATGGAGCAGCTAATAAACAAGCCGATTAGTACTGGCTCTGGTAATTGCGTATCATTCTGATACTGCAGCAAGCAGCATACATGCTGTAAGCTGCGTTTTGTTGTTTCGGTTTAATGCAGCTGTTCTCAGGAGGAGATACGCATTACCAGCTGGCTAGTCCTTCTGTTTCCCTACTGAAATGCTGTTTCTGTGCATCTTTCTGTGTTCCCTCTCCCCCATATCTCTTAGGGGAAAAACAAACATATATATATATATATAGACAGATTGTCTGTATGTTTGTTCAGCTCCTGGCCCAGATCTAACCTGTGGAGAGATCCTACCTAGCTCACAAATTATTTTTACTGCTTCTACCATAATTTTAATTGTCAAGCGCTGCTACCATCCCTCTGTGTGTAATGAGCACATTTATGTAGAAGTGCCTTAAAAATACCTGTCTCAATTTGATTTCACAAAGAATTCATTCCTTAAATGTCAGTTGACAGAAAATGCCCATTTTTTTTATTATTTTTTAAATTTTCCTGAAAAAAGCGTACATTTTTGCAGCCTTTTCCCCAAAGCGTACGTATTTTAGGCCTCTTGTACAACTGAGGACTATCTGCAGCACTTAGACCTAGCTGATTTTGGAAGCATGTTTAAGAACCTGCCTGGCTCTTAGCAGAAAATCATCTTCAAATAGTCGTTATGTAACTTTCACTTACAACTTTTTTTTTCCAGAGAAAATGGCTGAATGATACCATGCTAGAATTCTGCTGAAACACAAGTAACAAGGCATATGCCATTGGAATGGTGTTTTATGTTCCTGCCTTGTTGTTATTTCTGAATGAAGTTATATATTTTGACAAACTTTCTAAATGCAGCACCCTGCTTGACCTCGTTCAGGATGAGACTGGCTTGAAGCTGTGGAGCCGTGAAGCGCTGGTGTAACGCACCTCGGCGTCGTAAGTGAGAAAGGCTCTTCCTCATCTTCACCCTCTTCAGCCTTTGCAATCCTGAACTGGTTCTAAAATTGCATCCTGGAACTCCTCGATGTTGCGCTAATGAAATTTTATTCGAATTTAGTTTTTTTTCTTTTAATGACTGTAGGGAGTAGATGGCTCCCCCTGCCCGGGGCTTTCCCGCGCACGCGGCCGCGGCGGCGGGGGGAGGCCGAGGCAGGCGCGGCCGTTGGGCGCCGCGCGCGCTCTCGGCGTGCCGCAGCGCTGCCTGGCTCCCGCGGCCGGCGCTCGACGCGCGCTGCCTG
>JAUBNY010000878.1:1345287-1355412 GCA_032275445.1 Crypturellus soui
AAACCGAATATCAAAACATTTGGTAGTTGAGTGTACTCTACACATGCAGATATGCTGTGGATTTAGGTGCCTGCTGGCTAGGATATTTGAAAACTTGTTGTATGACAAATTTTTTTATTATTGTTTGTTTGTGGACAGAATTTTTTTTCTTTTGTCTTACCTTTTTAACTTTATTACTATTACATAACTGTATAATAAAGTATATTTTCCTGTACAAAAGGACACTTAACTGTAGTTGCATAATTTGCTTTGTTTCAGAGACCGGGAAGGGTTCCCCAGGTGGTATAAAACGCTGATAAGACTATCAGATTGCTAATTCTAATAATTCTAATTCTTATTTTCCTCAGATGATTATGTTGCTATTGGTGCTGATGAGGAAGAGCTGGGTTCTCAGATTGAAGAAGATATCCTTTGTTTTACACCGATGTGCTCTAAAATAAGAACTTTTGCTAAAAGATAAAAATTAGTTTAAATAGGCTTAAAAATAAGAATATTTGTTAAAAGTTTTTTTTAAAGTTTAATTCAAAAATAGTTGACTTCATCCTTACATTGAATATTCTTTTATTTCATTTAAAACAAAAGGAAGCAAACTGTGTTCAACACACTGTGCAGAAACTCAGCGTTTAAAAATATTACTGCCTAAATGATTTGCCTTAAAACTTGACAACCATCATTCCTGTTAAGGAATTTCCTGTTTGCTTGGAAAATTCTTGGAAAAAATTTTTTAAAATTCTGTTAATGAGCTTGCCAATGTTTGAATATTTAATTTAGAGTTTAATTCATCCTCAGAATGAGATCAATGAACTGATCTTATGTTCATGAATGTTTTGTGAGAATCTTCACTAAGATCCTGCCATCCCAAAATGTACATTTTACTGACTCTGTGTAAAACTGCACCTAAGCCAGAAGGAGGGACAGTGTGTGTTGTCTGCTGTGTTGAACAGTAAAGGAACTGTTGTTTGGGTGGAGGAGCAAAAGGATTTGTTCAGCACTGGGAAAGCGTCTTTACAAAGACTGCCCCAGCACTGACTGCTTGATAGTGTTTACTTGTTAACGTTTTGTTCCTTAAATCCAAAGCACCTATTTTTCAAGAATTAAAAAACACTGATATGAAATACAAAAATAGGGTACGAAGTAGGATAGCTAATCTCAAGGACACAAAGAATCCTAATTTAAGGAAAAACGTGTTATGTGGGAACATACCTCCTGACAAGTTTGCCAAAATGACAGCAGAGGTAAGTAAAGAAAGGACCTTGAACTATTTCCCTATGTGACTTATGTCCTGGCCTGTCTTTGTTAGAAAAAATTTATGTAAGCTATCTGCACTTTTTTTTTTTTTTTTTCAATTGTTTCATCTCTTTTAGGTAGAAGAATTGCCCTTTAAATTACCCCTTAAATTGAATTTCTGGTCTTGAAAGAATATTCAGAACACTTTAATAGAAGTTCCTCTTGAGATGCTCACTATCTTTACAGATCAAAATAAATGTTGGAATAAAGAAATATGAAATTAAATATTATAGGAGAGAAAGTGAACTGTGATTAAGAGCTATCTTGTAGCCTTGCTGTTATATGTCATATTCTGCCTTCAGAATATACTTATATGTGCATGTACACAGCTGGGTATCAGGTATACAGAATCTTGGAGTCTTGGAAGAAGTTAAATTTATCATCATATAGTAAAATTCCTGATTAACTTTATTCTAGAGAACAGCTTTTTCTATAGCTTTGTAGAGAGAGCAGGGCAAGCAGAGGCCAATAACGGAGTGTATATATACACAGAAATGTGGATGGTGTCTTCAGTGAATAGCTTGAGTTATTTTTAACTCTGAGTATATGTACACATACACAAACAAACATTTCATGTTATCCAGTGCCCGTCCTTTAGGTTCATAATTTCTTTCCGGACTAAGATTGTAAATTTGATGACTAAAAAACTGATTGCATAAAGAGGAGCTCTAACTGAAATGGTAGAAAATGAAAATATCATCCCATGTAGGTGTCGAAGGGTAACAAGGGTAACAATTTAGTGAAGAAACCCCTTTAGGGTTCAAGGGTAACAATTTAGTGAAGAAAAACAGACCAGTTTCTTTGCTCTGCATACTTGGTTACTATACAGTTCTGAAGATCCTGCATATTAGAGCCTTTTTTTTAAAGAAAAAAAATCAGTGATTTTGTGTTATTTGTGTAATGTTTTGAAGTTAGATGTTTGTGTGACGTTTTATGAAAATAAACCTGATCTAACAAAAGCTTAAAAATAAAGGAAGGTTTATTAAGAAAAAAAATAACATTTGATTTATTTATATAGTATTTAGAGAGATCTCCATTTGCATAGAGCTAACCTACTGAGTGTATGCAATAGTTGAAAATCCATGTGTTGCCAAGGATGCAAAAATATCCACAAGTCAGTGTGGCAACGGAAGTTAAAAAGAACACTGTCAAACTGTGCAATTTCATGCATCAGCTTTCATTGTTAAACTTGCAGGGTTTTTAATAATTGTAACTTGGAATAGATGACTAATGATAAATTTTTATATATATTTCTACTTAGATGCAGCTCCTTGAATGAGGAAGGAAGGCTTCTTTAAGTAGGAGTTTAATTCTCAGGAGGTGATGAATTGCTAATAAGAGATATTACCGTTTACTTTGTCCTTTAGTGACACTGCTGCAGCATCAGTACTAGAAATCTGATTAAGTCTTGATTTGGAATAGCACTTTGCAGAATTCTCCCTGAAAAGGAAACCTGCTGTCAGGCAGTTTAGACTTGATGGAGTTAACAATAAAGCAACAGATTTGGGGTTGACAGAAAAAATACTTTGTCTAAAATTAAGTCCACTATATTACTTGAGATGGGTTATTCATAAGGAACAACTCTGTTCTGCCCTGTCTTCTTCCTGCATCACTGGTGGTGTCATATTTGTACCAGTGATTCTTGGATTTTTATTTATTTATTTGTTGAGAACCATTGCCTGGCAGTCAGGCTTGGTGCAGGTTTGCCTTTGTGACAAAGGATGTGCTTAATGTACATCTGACAGGATGGCTGTGGGGTAAATTAATGAGGGATTGTGCAATTCAGCAGACCATTTTATGGTGCAGACTTAATGAAATCCATGGATCTCAACTTTGGAATCATACTTCCAAGGTAAATGAGAAATACTAGTGTTCTAGCTTTCAGTAATGATAAGCGTGACTAGATACTGGCGTACCTGGTTATGCTCCTATTTCTTAGTACAAATATACAGATAAACAAAATAAAGGGTTTTTACAGGATAATTGTCTTCTGTAGGTCAATGAGCTAATTATGCAAGTAACCTAACCTAACCAAGGGAGAGGATGTTCTTATTTTTCTGTGCCTTGTTATTTTCTGAAGTTCAGAATTGTATTCGCAAGTAGATGTTTCTGGTTGTATTGAAACTTCTACTGACTATTCATCTGCATAAAAAAAAATATTTTTTAGCTTGTGAAACATCCCAACTGAAGCCTTATAACTTAAATTATAGAAAAAAATTAAATTTGCAGAATTACTTTCCCCTTTCATAAAGAATTTTTTGTGGATTCTGAGTCAAAATGATCTGTGTCTTCAGAATTCTGTGGTATGAACAGCGGTAACAGCTTGTTTAAAACAAACTTTCCTGTAAACACTTTCTGTTGTTTATCTGCTGTAACAGGAAATGGCAAGTGATGAGCTGAAGGAAATGCGCAAAAATCTGACCAAAGAAGCTATCAGAGAGCACCAGATGGCTAAAACGGGAGGCACCCAAACTGACTTGTTTACATGTGGCAAGTGTAAAAAGAAGAACTGTACCTATACTCAGGTGTGTGATTGTGCAGATTGTTCATTTTCCTTTTTCAAATTTTATCTTCTCTATAAAGATTGTCAGAGAGAAAAATAGTTCCAATTACAAAATGAACGTTTAACAGAGTGTTAACAAAGAACAAATTTTTTTGAGACAATCTAAAATACTTACATGTGCTTACGTGAAGAGTGTTTGTTGCATCAGTTTACAAAAATTTCATGTAAATGTCAGCTGAGGATCTTCATGGCTTCAAATGTCAGCTTAGTGCAATGCTGAGATTTTTCCTTTCTCTTCTGATTCCATTTTTGTAACACACTATTAGTAAAAAAAGAACTAATTTACTGTGTAATATAGTTAAAGTATTTTTCTTCAAAGCGAATAAATAGCAAGAATGCACATACATATAATCTATAATTTGACTTTTATTTAGACCATGATTTATAATAATTCCTAGAACCATTTCTAGTTTAATCAGGAAATATGTACAAAAAAAAGTGTCTTAATTTGTTTAGCAGTGCTGCAGGGCATAAATCTTTGATTATAGAATCAACTAAATTCATAATGTAATACTGTATAATAGATGCTTGAAGTAGGAAGCTATTTTTCTCAATCATGAAGCTTCTAAGCCTTTTCATCAGTAAATATGTGGAAAACTGTACTGAATGTGTAGTTTTACTGCAGACTGTTTGCTGTGAAGTATGTGCAAAGTGGTTCTTTGCTGAAACGGATATTTTTAGTACTTGTAAATCTGTTAGAATAGACCTATAAGCTTAAGTTTTATAGTCTGTATGCAAGTCTGGTTTTAACTGGAATGAATAATTAACTTATGTTTTTATCCAAATGTGTTTCTTAAAGGTTTAAAATTAAAGTCTAAAATTAACTCTGAATGTATACTAGCAAAAGATACTAATTTTCATTTTCCACTTTGGCTCTTGCTTTTGCGGCAGGTTCAAACCCGCAGTGCTGATGAACCTATGACAACTTTTGTTGTGTGTAATGAATGTGGAAACAGATGGAAGGTGAGACCATTAGACTGCTTTGCATATTTGCTAGTAGACAGGCCCTGTGCTTAATTTTCTGTTTTACAGTAAATAGCAAATGAGCTTCTCTTGACTTGTGGTTATTTGCTAACCTACTGATTAATTTTTATATGGTGATATTGCCAAATAGCTTTAGGTTAGAAAAATAACCTTGGTTGAGGATGTGAGAACACATGAGTGTGAAGGGAGGCAGAGCAAGAAAACTCAGGACATTGACTTAGACCTGGTGATGTTCAGATGGAGATTCTCTGCCTTACAAAGCTTTGCAAGTCCATCTCTGTCTTTGTCTTGGTTCCCTGAAAGATGAATAATCTCTACACCTATGAATAAAGTAGATTTTTTTTTGACCTTTTTATTTTTATTGACCTTATTTTTAATATGACCTTTTTTCTTTTACTCTGAAAAGAAGGACAGGTGAAAAAAAGATGACTTCTGTCATCTCTGACACAGAGATGTATCAGGAAATGTGGGATAGTGATAACTTGATTTTTTTTTTTTTTAAAGTTCAGGAAATAGGAATTTCAAAAGCTTCTGAAAACAGTGATGTACAGTGAAGTGGAGAATTACTTAATGAAGGGCTATAACATTTTCATCATAGATGCAGTAACATCCAATATAAATTGTGATATCTTTATTGTTCCATGTTAAGGATGTTGCAGCTCTGCAGATGCAAACATAACTAAAGATAAATAAGATGCATAAGACATTTTCATTTTTTAAATGCAATTAAGTTTTACTTATATTCTGACTGAATATAGGTCAAATCTGTACTCTAGGATATGTAAATAATTTATAAAGTTTAGAAATTGCTTGTTACAGCACATAGAGCAAAGAGTTCTTTTGTCCCTAAAATTTTCTGTGAGGTGGCAGTTACTCTGTAACTCTGCTTGAGCAAAGGAAAACTAGTATGGCATAAGCAAATGCTTTATCTAATAATTTTCACATCTTAAGCATGATGTCATTTTCTTCTTGGTTTGAAATGATTTAGAAGTAAACTGCATGAAGATCTTATAATATATTTGTTTTCTTTTCACAGTTCTGTTAGAAGAAGAGATTATCAAGACATCTGGACCAGTATGAAAGAGGATTTTGTAATTAGCTTTAAAAACTAGGCTAAGCATCTAGCTTCCTGCAAATGAAAGGATATTCTTTTCTTTCTTTTTTCGTTTTCTTTTTTCCTCTGTTAAGCAGCATACATCCCTGAAGTTAGCCTTTATTTTGACACAATCATCATTTCATTAAGTGCTTTCCTAGAGCTAATAGTCGATAGAGGCAGGTTGCTCAATTGTATGGTGAATGTTAAAATATTTTTTCATTTTTATAAGTAAGTTGACATTAAACTTTTACCAATTAAACATTTTTGGTAACTGGCTTGTTTTTCTTTTCCTAACTATATAAGTAATGCAATGTAATTTTTTTTCTTTTACAGTCTGAACATGCCTCTTCCTCCCATATGCATCTTACCTTTCCACTTTTGTTAAATAGAAACACAAACTGTTCTTACTTATTCGTGTGTTTACTAATACTGCAAAGGGAAAAGGCATCCAGCTTCATTTTAATCCTATGGAATCCCTTTGCTAACTGAATCACATTTGATTTAACACATCTGATTTTTTTTGGTTTTGTACATAACATTTCTGAATTAGTACGAAAATTCTGATCATGGGATTTGAAAATTTATTAATGGATATATTGACTTTTGCAACAGTTGGTTAAACTTGTTTATGTAAACAGCTTTAATCAGTGCAATTGATTTTATTGCTCTGAAGAGTGTTTGCTGTATATTATCCATAGGTATTATTTCTGGGAACATGTTAGAATACTTGGTCAAGTTTGATGCCATTGTCCTGTTTTGCTCAACATGTTTACCAATGAGGATTATTTAAACTGTGTAAATAAACAAAGGCATCTTGTGGTAGACTGTCCTGATGATCGCCAGTTAACAAATTCATCTTAAGATAAACTAGGTGGAGTATTAATAGCAAATTCATTTGATGTATATGCCATTGATTTTGTTCATGAACTGAATTTTGAAACATAGAGTAACTGATGAGATTTGTAAACACGGAGACCAGAAGAACGGTGAGATGCTGTTTGTTAGAGCCTATTCTTCTAGCTGTACACATATTTAAAAGTATTTTCCAAATGATCTCTCAAGAAAAACATGCCAACATCTTTTGGAAGTGATAAAATATTTATATTACACCTAAGTTTGTATTATCATTTAATTTATCTAACCCTGGGGCTGAGGAGGTCTATCCTGTCAATGTATAAAGAATTCGTGGGGGAAGTATGTGCAGTTTCTGGAGAATAAATGAACTGTAAGGACAAATGGGAATATTTTTATTGATATTGATTATTTCTTGTGTGATGGAGGCAGGCGAAAGCATGAGATAGTATGTTGTATGATAGTATGATGAGATAGCATGAAATATTGTGATGACAATTCAGCCCTACAAGGCAAAAAAAAATGTTGGTTAAATAGTTTATAGAGCAATCCCTTTTTTGGTCATCTTGTGCAAGGAGAAGGGATTTTGCCTTGAGAGAAAAGAGGGAGTAAAGCAAGAATTATGTTTGATTACATATGCAGCCTTTTCTAAGATAGAAAAATGTTCAGTACTTCAAACTTTCGTTCATAACTTTGTATAAATATTTCATATTTATCACAGTATTTCATATTATTACTCTAATTCTGAGTATTAACTTTCAGAGTCTGTTTATAAATAATCCCTTTGGCAGGATTGCTTGTTAAGAGTCATTTAAAGATGTGTGTGTGTGTGTGTGTGTGTATGCACTGTTTTTAAAGTTAAGGCAGCAACAGATGAATTGTAGACAGTATCAGTGACAGTGCTTTGGGTGTTTTTAAGGCCAAAAAAAAAAGTTTAAAAAAATATGTAAGATGGGTGTCAATTAGGCCTATTTTTTTTTGTTCTTCAAAATATGTACAGGATGGATCTGGTTTACGTAGCCTTCTGCTTTAATCTTTATGCCTAATTGTGAAACCTAGGAGAACTGTTCTTTCATGAGAAAAATATATAGTGATGTTTACCTACTGAGCTATATAGGGACCTCTTTAGAAGAGCTAGAACTGTCGTAGGGCTTTCTGTGATGCACATGCATCCATGGAGCAAGAGACACTTGTTTCACCCAGAGCTTCCTTGTGGCCAGTGGCAGCAGCCTTCAGACTTTCACTCTTCTGCCCCTGAGATAAAAAATGGGAAGTGCTTTTCATGTAGTGAAAGATGGGCCCCAAGAACTGGATGCAAAATGCATGTAGATGTCTAAATTCTACTCGTGTTTCCACAAGCTAAAGTGAAAACTGCTCAACAGTGAGCCCTGGATGCACCTTCATTCAGCTCTGCCGGAGAGGAGACAAGGCCTGAGGAACGTGTAGGAGAAGTCGTCCGAGCTGGGGCTTGGCGTAGCTGCTCCGCTGTGCTGTGCCTGCCCCAGTGCACGGGAGTGGCTTCTGTGCAATGAAGGATGGCAACGGCGTTGAGGATGAATCTCTCTCATCCACAGATAGCTGCTTTAGGGATCCTCGGGGACGTTCGAATCCTCTTAATGAGAACAGAGACTTGAACACAGCTGCCCTGTAGCCTAAGCTGGTATTTTAACACTATTACAGAAAGAGAGGTAGCCCTATTGCTCTTAGAATTGGAGGAAAAAAGAGATTTTTCTTCAGTAAGTTAGACTGTTGTATTTTGCTCAGAAAACAGTTGTAGCTTCCAGATTCTCAGGCATTTCTTTGTATATATCTCTGGTACCTTCATAGAGGTGTGCATTTTAACATTTGCCTTTTGTTTAGTCAAAAAGAAACATTAATTTTTATGAATATTCATTTGCTTTTGTGAATCCTGTTTTGAAGCCCTGAAGTGCATTTAAAGCATTATGGAGATCTTTTTGACCTGGATTCCACTTGTGGTCACATACATGAGTTGAACTCGCACGTTAAAACCCTTAACAATTCGGGTAGAACTTAAATTCCTCAATCTGAAGTCTCAGTTCCCAAAGTGGCTTGTGCTACCTTTCGAATGTGTGACCCTTGGAACTGCTGATGAGTGCTCATCCATAGACCTAGGTCTAAAAACTTTCACCTCTGTAAGCAGAATTTCATACCCATGTATATTAGCTTCTCTTTCAGTACCACCTAAAATTACCATTTTAAAAGGTTTGAGGTTAACGTTACAACATCAATATAAAAATAATTCCGTTAATGTTGCTATTGAAATGACGGCAGTATACTTATATTCTCAAGTACTGTTTAGAGCAAACTTTCCTTAAAATTACTTTGTGTTAAGACAGTATTTCCGATCACCTTCTGTGCTACAGATTTTTTTTTATTTAATTGGAAAGAATGTCTACATAAACGGTGCTAATGTCAAAAAATGAATTTAGAATATATAGGTTGAAAGGTTTTTTTTTTTTCTTTTTTTTGCTTGTTATTTGTATTGTGCTAATGAATCTGGAATTTAAAGGTCAGTGCAAAGCAGTCGGTGTGCTGGCTTGAGGGCGCCCATACAATTTTAATACTATTCAGCAGGCTCGCAGAAAGAGCCATCTAACGAGGTGCCTGTGCTGTGGGAGTGACTGCTTCGTAAAGGGCAGGTGCTGAGGACAAATGCCAGTGGCCCGGGAAGTTGTTGTAGCTTAATGATATCCTGCAGGTAGATAAATGCCAAGGCAAACCAGCCATGCTTATTTTCAAGCTATGCTAAATTGATTTTTGTGGTAATTTTGAACTTTAACAAATTATATGTAATACCTTGTGCCAGTGTTTGTCTTTCTGCTCTATTGGTGTAACAGTTTCACTATAGTAACTTCTTGATTTCAGTGGAAATTGTATTTGCCTGAGAAGACAAAAGTATGTATGTAATTACGAAGTATATGGTAGTGAAATGCAATCCATAAGCTCTACTGTGGGTGGGATTTTTGCCATAGTTCATTTAAGTTTCTTTGAATCAGTGTTAAACAGGCTTAAAATTACATAATACTGGTATTTTGTTTGTTTTGTAAGGAGAGAGTGTTAAGAGATACTTGTAGGTTATCTAGGGACTAGCATTCTGCCATGAGTCTTAACCTTAAACTTGAAAAAAGACATGAAAGTTTGAGATTCTTTCAGGAATAATCATCACATTTTTGCAATACAGAAATAAAATGAAAATTGCTTATACAAATTCTATTTAGCTGTTGGGAAACACAGAAAATAAGCTTAGAAACTATTAAGTTTCTTCTTTTAATAACCATAGAATCATAGAATGCCTAAGGTTGGAAGGGACCTCTAGAGGTCA
>JAUBNY010000878.1:1371915-1404408 GCA_032275445.1 Crypturellus soui
TTTTTTTTCCAACGGAAAAGGAGACCTGAATTTTAGTTACTTCATCTTCTCTGTTGCTACCTGTCTCCTGCTACAAAATATTAATAACAGGTTTGGGAACTAAACAAACCAAAAAACAAAACAGGCCTAATTTAGGCCCTGCTGACCAAGGACATTTGGCACTTGGATCTCTGAGGGAAGAAAGGCCCTCCTGTTGCGATGTATCCGTGCGGGCTTCATAGTGACAGCACCCACGGAAGCACCCACCGAAAAAGCACCCTTGTAGGGCTTTCCTCCACCCCTCGTCCTGTGATGTTTCTGTTGCTCCTTCCTGCTCCTCTCCACATTGCTCTGGGACGATGGGCTTTAAGTGTTGGGAAAGCAGAAGCGCTCAGATCTGATCTAGAGCCCTGGGTGAATCACCTTAAGGTGCAATGAGGTGTGTGCTTGTGTGCTTTAGGAACAGCAGTTCTTACAGGTGAGACTACTATCTGTGCTCAACTAGTGTGTGGGTACCACTTTGAAAATGTCCTCCTTTTAAATTTTCTAAACTGACCTCCGCCAGCAAAAAAACCTCTACACAACTCACAAAGGCCTAAGGTAAGATCTTACAAAACATGAACAAAGGGTTTTTTGTACTTCTCCAAAGTTCCCTGTAGTAGACAAATGGATCAAATCATTGCCGTATTTGATTTTTCTATTTGTCAAGATATTTTGTGAATTGGAGAAGTTGCATCCACCTTTCCTGGCCTTCTACAAATGTTCTATTTGGATACAGGCTTTCCGAGTCATTTATTTGATACATGTTAACAACTAGAGACAGCCAGGGGATGTATAGAATGCTGAAATGCCTTGAATGGCAGGTGTGCAAAGGACTTCAGTAACTTGCAAAATATATGAGACAATGATTGTTTTTATTACAAGATTTTTATTACAAGATTGTTTTTATTGCAAGAAGGAAAGAACAGAAAAATGCTCTCATAATCCAGCTGTCTGTAGCCTTACTGTATGACTCATTTGCAAACCTATTTTTTCTGGTATTGAATTATTTCTCATTTTTATTTTGTGATGCAAGAAATTTGTGACTGTTATGCCTGCATGCTGATATGCATTTCATTTGTTCTTTATGTTTTATATACCAATAAATTCATTTAAATATAGCAACATCAAATGAAGCTGTTCTGCCAGGAGTTAATGGACAAGCATTGACGTGGCCAAGATTAGCTAAATGAGAATTTGTGTGTGATGTTTCCTTTTAACACAGCAGAGGTTATTTTTCAAGAGTTCCTCCCTCTTGAAACACCTTGCTCAGGTGTATTCAGATACACCTTGCTGTATGTAGCTGATACAGCCTACCTTGTTTACATGTATATTTCCTGCTTCAAATAATTAACTTAAAGAGTTGTGAGACATAACTTTACAAAGCTGTGGTGAGCTTTTGTTAGTTTTGGATTTATTTCTTCATGTGGTGCATTGTAGGGGACCATATTGTTTGTATTCTCTACTATGGTGTATTGTTTTCAATAATTTGATTCTCTTTATATGCCTTGTATAGATATCACATTTACCATTTGGTAGTTCCTTTAAATACCCTCTAGAAATCCTGTTAAAAAGAATGCAATTAATTACAACTATTTCTCCTGTCTTTGCATTCCTCCTCCGACTAATTCAGTGGATGCCTATTCAGTCATTATGCTTTACTAAAAAAGTTACAGAAAAGTTACAGTTAAGATTTTTTTTACTGTAACATCTCAAAGGTCTGTGAAATGAATGGTAAAGCTACAATCTGCCATTTTTATGCCATAGTCAGAATGGCAAAGCACATCTTTTAATTTTTTTTAATAAAGATACAATGTTGCAGTAGTGATCAGAATTTTGACTACAAATAGCAAATTTTCTTCTTTTAGCCAGACTGAGTGGATGGTGGTGAACTCTTTCGCATAGTGCAAAATGGCAAAAAAAAAAAAAAAAAAAAAAAAGAGTCTGGTGTAAACAAAAAGGGGAGTAAGTAACAGATTTCTATTGATACTATGTGGAGTCCTGTACTCTGGATATTGATAATTGCACAAGTTTTTCTTATTAATATATGTCAGCAACATGTAAGAATACAGACATGTGAAATTAAACTTCAAAGTATCATATGCTGGTTAATCCACAGAATCGCATTAGTGGGTGAGTGTTACATACAAGTTGACACAATGTGCAGACTGCCTAGAGAGCTTTAATCTATTAGAATAGAAAAAAAAATAGATTACCAGCGCTCTTGCTTGGACTGTACATGGTATTTAAGTCAAGATCATGTTACCAAGAAATAAAGATTATTCTTGAAGCAAGATCAATTTTAAAAGAAAAAAAGTTTTTTATGGAAAAAGTATAACTAGCTTTAATCAACACACAGTATTGAAGACCTGTCTTCATTTATGGACAACAGCTCATCTTAGTGCACCCCTAAGTAGGAAATAAACAGAAGCCCTAACAAAACGAGAAGTTAACTGCAGACATCTCTAAGCTCTAAATTGGCTTTCTCAGTCTGCTCGCTTACAAATCTCACCGTGACCTATTTTTCTTTTTCTGTGTCTTCCCCTCTTGATGGCAGAACCACTTTTCAGGATCATTTCTGATTAGAGAGTGCTTAGCAAGGTCTACTTACTTCATCACAGTGTGGCTTGAAAATGTGGAAACTCAAGTTTCTGAAAAACTGGGGCTTTCAGTCTGAGAACTTTCTTCTTTTGCTTGTGAAGATGAACCCCAACATACACTAGACATCTTTTAAAAATAGAAAGAGCTGTGCAGGGCATTTCTACCTGTGAAACATGCAGGGAAGAAGGACCAAACAGGGGGTCCAGGGCGCACACCCCGCTGAGATGCCCACCAGATCTTGGTGCTGTGAAGGCTCCGGAGGCTTTCCCGGCCACTCCGATAACCGCAGTGGAAACTGAAGTGCTTTTCATTAACAAACAGCAGACACATGCGTCTGCATGGGCCCTCCGTACAGAATTATGTTTCTTTATAAAATCACAGATATATTTAAAAGCGTATCGATAGCAAAAAATATACATACAATAA
This sequence comes from Crypturellus soui, assembly GCA_032275445.1. Lineage (NCBI taxonomy): Eukaryota > Metazoa > Chordata > Aves > Tinamiformes > Tinamidae > Crypturellus > Crypturellus soui. The sequence goes on from JAUBNY010000878.1 coordinate 1,374,961, forward strand.
GTATATTTACCTTTAAAATGTGTGTACATACATTTTTTTCAACACCATGCTTACACTGGCGTATGTGTGTATAAACGTGCACCCGCCGCACGCGCGCCACACGCCGCGCGGGGCGCAGGCGCCAACGGCCGCCCCCAACGGCCACCGCCTCAGGAGGCCACGCCCCCGCGCCGGGATGGGGGGGAGAGGCGGGCTCTGAGGATATTGAGCCTTCGAGGCCGCCGTCGCGGTCAGGTGCGCGGCGTCACGTGGCGGGTGGTGTCACGTGGGCGCGGTGGTTGCTGGCAGGGGCAGGACGGTCGTTAACGGTTGCTAACGGTCGCTAACGGTCGTTAACGGTCGCTTCAGCGCGGGGAGGGCAGGGTTGGCTCTGCATCCCCCTTGCTGCGGGCAGCTCCCCGGCCTGGAGTTGCTGTTTGCCCCGGTGAAAGCCGCGGGGCTGCGCAAGGGCGAGCTTGGCGGTCCTTACCTTCCTCCGCAGGCAAGCGCAGCCCGGCCCGGGTCGGGTCCGGAGCGGGGCTGCTCCGGCCGGATCCCCGGCCGCCACCAGCAGCCTCCGTGTTTTGGCAGCAAAGGCGGGCGGGGCTGAGCCATAAAGGAAGGGGAAAGCAGAAGTGGTGAAGGTCACTGGCGACGCTCTGGGGTATGTCCGCGTAAGCAGCATACGGGGTTCAAATTTGTTGTCTAGTCTGTTCATGGTAATGGATAACTTTTTTTTTTCCTCCTAATATAAATAACCTAGTTCTTAATTTATGTAAGCTATAGCTTTTTAAAAGCCACAGTTAATGTACTTTTAGAAAAAAAAAAACTTAGATAAATAGCTAAACTGTATTGCCACCAAAGTGTGGAGGAGGTGTCTGTGTTTGGCACACTCATTTTTATTCCTGCTTGGAAAGGAAAAAAATATATTTATTATTTATTTATTTTGTAGACTGCCTTGGGAGCTGCAAAAGAGTAAGGAGGGTTTAATCAAGTAACCTCAGATAATTGTTTAATTGAGATTCTCTTAAAAATTCTTGAGTTCTAGTGTACTTCTTATTTTGGGAAGTGGTTAGTTAAGGTTTAGTGTGTAGATATTGCTAGGTTTTGTTTGTTTCAGGGAAGTCACATTTAAATTTTTTTTTTTTTCTAAGAAATACTAACTACAATTTTAGGAAAAGCTGGATCTGTTTAAGGATTTTCTGAAGAGAATGTTTAAAATCTTTTTTTTTTTTTTTCTTGAAAAAGAAATGTCGGGTGGGTACTCTTTAGTAGTGGTTCTCAGGCTCCTTTGTTGTGTTTCTAGGTATATTTTAAATAGCGGTTAAAATGGATATCCGAGGTGCTGTAGATGCTGCTGTCCCAACAAACATAATAGCTGCCAAAGCTGCTGAAGTTCGGGGAAATAAAGTGAACTGGCAGTCATATCTTCAGTAAGTAAAAACTTACCAGAAATCACTGACATTAACTGGGTTGTGCTGAGTGTTTAGGTGGGAGGGGAAGGGACTCTTTTTCCTACTCTTTCCTTTTAATGTATTATAATGTTTTGGGTTACACTAGAAAACTTAATTACAGTGAGTAACATTCTGTTAGGGTGCCATGAAAGTAATTGGAAAAAAGTCCACCATAAATGGAAACAGTTAGGGAAAACTTCCTTCTGGCTTACTGCAAGAGAAGGAGCTTTGCTATTATAAATTGAGCACTGTGCAATAACAAATAATATAAGCTTGTAAAAATGTGTAGTGAAACTCTTTTCTCCTTATTGTTTAAACACTACCCCAAAAATGTAACTTTATTGGGTAAGTCCGATTAGAGTTGAATTAATTCCTCTCTACAGTAGGAGATGTGTTTAAAAGCTGGTGCATATATATCTTCTTCCTGCCAGAGATAGGCTTTTGCATGGATACAGATTGTACTAGCAAAACTGGACTTTGTCTGGCCTTGCAAAAATAAGGTGCATTATTACAGTTATTGTTAAAGGTTGCAGTTGAAATGCATAGATCTGGGAGTAGGCTGAAGCAAAGACTTCAGTTTGGGGAGATCTGTGCTTGCTGCTGTTTTAGAGAAAAGAAGAATGTATTCATGAAAATACATAATAGCTTTGGGAATAAAGAGAGCAGTGTAGTACAAATTAGATATAGTGATCAGCTAGGAAATAGATTTGTGAATGAGATGGAAAGAGGGTAAGAAACAGACTTTTACTGGTGTTTTCTCCTCTGTACTCTGAAATGGAAGATTCTTGAGTCCTTTTTTCCTCCTGAAAAGTACCTACCTCTGAGGAATGGTGGCAAAGTGTGAATGAGTTCCATCTCTTGAGGGTTCATACATGACAGCAAACTGCTCCCTTAGTTGCTTCATAACCAAAGGTACAAACCATGCTGCTGGTGCTTTGCTGTTACCAGTATTATGCCTCTTCAAAAGACACTTTCAGATTGCTGTGTGGTATATATGTGTGTATATGTGTATATAGATATATGCGTGTATGTATGTGTGTTTTTAATATAAGAAGATGTGTATAGCCTGCTCCGTATTTAAAAAAAAAAAAATACAGTACCAAACATAGGCAAGCTGATAAATACTAACAGAGATGCTTATTAATAACTGCCTACCTGTGCTATAGATAGTCTAGTCTTGCCTATTTCACTCATCCATCTATATCACTTATCTCCTTTTAGTTGTGTATCTACATAGTTGATTAAGGAGCTGATCTACTGTGGAAAACTACTTTGTCTAGGTTATTTTTCAGTTCCTGGTTCACAGATCAGTTCCTGGTTCACTTCATAGTGCAATGCTACAGGGAGGCAAAAGAGCAGTGGTGGTGCCCTGGTTTTGCAGGGACAGCTGTCATACACTTGTCAAACTGCCCAAATGGCTTCACAGTTCTTGTGTGCAATGTTATCTACCTAGTAGGAAGAATGTTTTGGGGGAGTCTGAGCTCCTGTTCCTGGAATACTGGCCATTAGCAGAGCTCTTTTGAGATTGATACTGAATAGCTCTATTCGCACCATTATCTTGAGCAATCTGTTGAGCATGGGTTAGTCCTTTTCAGGGTGTCTCTAGTGGTTCAGACTAAAGGATTTGTAAGGTTGAGCTTTTGTTCATGCAGGACTTGTGTCTGTCTGAGTTTTACTTTGAATATACACATAGAATTCATTGCCTGACTGTTTTTTGTGGACTACTATTTTTGTTTTAGCTTCGCTTACACTTCTAGTGTTGGATAAAGACTGGAGGACCTGTCTTAATTATCTGTCAGCAGCTTTCAATATAACGTTTTTTTGACTGCAAAGCAGGTGCCAAGTATGACTCTTTCCTCTGGAGCCTATGAAAAAAAAAATCCATTAATTATATTCTTCCTTTGATAGGAGACACACTATAGCCCTTCAAATCTGGCTCACTTGTATCTTGCTGGTATCTGAATTTGTTGTGAGGCTGGTCAGTGCTTGGTGCCCTCAGGATGTCAGTGACAGTTGGTTCTGTTTATTATTGCTCTGAAATAACTGTAATCTCTGTTCATATTTACTGGTAACAGCTTGGCTGTTTGGTTAAGGCAGCTCCAAAGTTGGAACAGAAGTGGTGCCAGGAGACTGTCAACCATTGTGAGGAAAACTGAGTTTCCCTGGCAGTGAGATTTGCTTGTTGAGTTATTGCTGACAAATACCAGCAGAATTTGGGTGCTTCTAAAGATAAAACATAAAATTAGACTTATTTTTTGAATGTCTCTCTCTAAACTGCTAAGTTAAATAGGGCATTTGCCTCAAAGATGCTATCATAATGGAATATGTGAAAGAGTCAGCTAGTGCAGATGTAGCCAGCTATATTCGCTGATGGTTTTTGGAATGAAGCACATCATACCAGAGGGACATTTGTTCAGGTGGATTAGGCTGGCTCAGGTGGCAGGTCAGAGTGAATTATCAGCTTCTATAGAGTAGAACTGTAGGAATCTTGGCGACTTTAAAAAAAAACTCCTACCTGAAAAGAGCTGTTTTGCTGAAGTTAATGCACCAAGTTACACATGACAAAACTTATTTTCTTTAAACTAGATAGTATTTATGTGGTTTGAGTGAAAGAAATTGGAAAAAAAAAAAAAGTATTATATTTTGCTATACTTGCTCTTCAGTGCCAAAGTAAAATGGCCTAAGAGCTGGTCAGGCTCTAGTAGCAGCCCTTCTTTCTCAGAGTCAATGCAAGCTAAAGATTAACTCGCACACTGCTTATTCAGCCTCTGAAGGTTATTACTATAAACTAAATGTCAGACTATGCCAACTCCCAACTCTTGACTTGTCATGTTCTTTTTGTGTATGCTGTTGGCACAGAAAAGTGAAGTATTCAGGTGTGATGACAGTACATACTAACTATGTTTCCTGCTGTGTTCATTGCTCACTGCAAAGGTAGGCTGTGACAGCTGGGGAAATCTTGATGCTTTAAAACTGCTTACTCTAGTTCGAATTCTAGCTATGGTTTGTGTCTGAGGGAGAATAAACCTAACAAGCCTTGAAGCAGCTGAAGATGATGAGGGAATTTGAGCTATTTTTTGGAAGCTCAATATTGTTATGTTCTTTAATTCTTCTGTACAGACTTTTCTGCCTTTTTATCCCGAAATTTCTAAAAGTTTTGAGGTGTTGAATTCTATTGCTAGTTGAAAATGTGATATGTCACTGTTGTGTGGTGTGAAGTTGCTTTCAGCATTTGTCTTGGGGTGTCAGGATGAATGAACTTGTTGAGTGCACATTTCACTTGAAGCTTAGTTTTGCTTTATAAAGACCCTAAAGGTGGTAAATGAGGTCTTTGGAAAAATGAACTCTTCAGGATTTAGTTTGTGTCTTGCTGCACTGTAGACTTCTACACTTCATATGCTCCATTGGGCAATACTTGTTTAATCAGGTGATGTGCATGGTGACTAATTTGTACTTGGATTCCCAAGCTTCGGTTGCTTTGTATGTGTTTGTGTATTCTAATTTTTAAAGTATTATTCTCTATTTTAGATTCATGGGGGTGGGGGAAATGAGAAGGGAAAAGGTAAGGGGCAGGAAGCAACCTCCTGAGGCGGTTTAAATATCTCCAAATCAAAAGCAAGTCTTTCCATAGGAAGGTAGACATATCCTAACTCGTGGCATGTGGCTTTTTTTGGTCAGATCTTGTAGATTTCATCCCATTTTAATCTGGGGATGTTTATAAAAGCTGTTAGACAGCTGGATTGGCTGAGTATCTTTTAGGTACATATAAAGTATTGTAGATACTTACATGAAAAATAATTAATGCTTTGACATGATGATAGGCTGCTCTAACAATGAGTTTCTTATTTGCTGCAGATGAATTCAAATGCAAGAAAGTCAGGAATGACTTCTGCTAAATCGTTCAAACAAAAAAGGAACGGCAGTTACTGGAGGAAATGCATAATAAGAGGAATCACAAGATTCTGAATCATGTTTTATGCCTGTGCTTAAAGGCACTTTTGGAAAGTGTCCTTCTGCATGGTGCTTATAAAACAATAAATAATAACCCCAATCTCATCTGCTCATGGCAGTGCCAGTCTCGGTACTGCCCCTCCCCAGTTCCAATGGTGGATGAAAGCAAGGAGCTTGCAAGCTTTTTCCTTGGCTACTGGCCAAGGACCTCTTCTAATAGCCTGGATATAAACAAATGTGGCTTGTGTTGAGGCTTTCTTAAAGCTTAAAATTGTGGTTTCTGCAACTCTACAAGGATCCTAGTGTGGTCTATCTTTAGTCATGGAACATCTGAAAACTACCTTGGAACTTGGAGTTCATGTGACATAGCTTTGAAAAGTGGAGGAGGCATCTGATTCAGTGGAAATGTCAGTGGAGATAAGCCTTGGAAACAATGAAGTGGAGTACTGTACAATGCTTCTGTGACTTAATTATGCAGATAATCATTAATTTTCTTATTTTCTGGAGCACCACTGCTCTTAACTAGCAATGCTGGTAGCCTATTAAAATCTTGGATTTTGCCAACCCATTTGTAAATCAGTTTTCATATTTAAACATCATATTTGTACTATCTTGACTTGTTTCTGTTATAGTGAAGATTTACCTGCACCTCAAATAACAAGTCTGCTAACTCTTCAGTTTAGCCAGCAGCTTTCTGCAATAGCATTGATGTCTGTAACTGCCTTCATATTTATTTTGTTTAACAAATCAACTAGGAAGATGTGCTGTCTTATAGTGCAATACTAGGCACTTATCTTGAGCTCTTTTGCTATGTGTTTGGATAAGCTTGCAACTTTTAAACTATAAGGAAAAGTATAACTGTTAACCTGCAAAAGCTAAAAATATATTGGGAACTAGGTCCTTCATACTCCCTAAAATTATCTTAGGTATTTATAACAGACTTAAAGTAACACTTCATTTTAAGAAGTTATTTCAGGTTGGATTAGGCTATTACTCATGTCATGGATTATAACTTTGCCACAAATATGCTAGTTGCCTGTGTTCAGTTCCTTCAGCTATTTTCACGGCCTGTTAATTTCGACCACTGGAAATCAAAGAGGGGTTTGGAAGATGCTGTTGAGTATAGGAAAGGGATTGTTCTGACATTAGAATTTCAAATTCTTTGTACATGAGATTCTTGTAAGAGAGGAAGTTTTATATTCTACTGTGGGATGTAAAGTGGTAATATTGAGATACCAAACTGAAGAAAATAAGGTCAAATAACTTACTATGTGTACATCTTGCTTATAATTGAATAATCTTTTTTCTTTTTCCAGAGGTCAGATGATTTCTGGTGAAGACTGTGAATTTATTCAAAGATTTGAGCAGAAAAGAAATCCAGAAGAAAAACGGGAGCTGTTGCAAACAGAAGGCAATCAAGTAACTTTTTTTTCTAATAATCTCTTTTTAGGGGAGGAGAATGGAGGGAAATTCATGCCAGCTGTATTCCAAAACTCAACTTTTTTGGTGTTCAACTTTATATTATGATTCAGTTTGTTAGATGTAGGTTGACTGTTATTTTAAAAACCTATTGAATTATTACTAAGTTATTAAAGATCATCTGACTGAAGGAATCTATTGTGGGACATATTAGTTTAAGTCCCATCCCAGTTAACTTTTGTACCTATCCATACTTCAGTTAGTTAGTTTTGAACTATCTTTCCGGTAGTTTATTGGTGAGAGCTACTGCCAGTGATATTTCCATTCAGCAAAATAAACAATTATAATCAAATTCTATCAGTGCCTCCCACTTGATAGAGTGGATTTAGTTATCTTAATGCAGGTCTAGTGTCATTATGGAAACTAGATGCAAGATACCTGCACTGGACAGGGATGACAGGAGATTGGTGAAGGTGACCAATGCTGTTTAGCCTGTGGAGTCCCAGCAAGACACCCAAAGACACTTTAATGATACTCTAAGCAGTACAACCTCAACGTTGAAGCCTGAGGTTCTAGCAACAGTATCCTGTCCCATTTGAGATTGAGAGCTATGGAGGTGAAGGTAGGAGATGCACTTAAAATCCACAGAACTTCTAATTTCTTTCTACTTTAGTTTGTAGGCTGTGCTTTTTGACTTGTCTTATCTCATTGGTATATAATGGACCATAATGTTCATAGTGACAGACTTGCATGATGAACTTTGCATGCTATTATCTAATTACAGTTCTTAGTTAAATTTTTCTTTCAGCTTTACTTGAATCTGGGGAAGGAGGAAGTATAAAAAGCAGTATTATGACTATTTCAGCTTATTATTATCTTGCTGAAATAATAATAGTTTTTCAGGAGGCAGAAAATGGTTTAGTGGTTTCAATAGGAACCAAAATGTCTGGTAGATATGGGAGCTGAATGGGTAAGTGCCTTTTTTTTTTTTTTTCCTTTCTCCTCTACAATTTAATTATTCTTATCCTCAGTGCCATATAAGGGTACTCATGGAGAATTTTTTTTTTTTTCCTAAGCATCTTTTCAGCAAAGTACAGTGCAAAACTGCTAATTTCTTCTAGGGAGTATTTATTGTCTCTGGAAGCCAGAAAATATTTTTTTCAAAGGTAGTCAGTGCTGCAGAAAACTTTCTCTATAATGTAAAGCCAGACATATTCATCTCTTATTTAAGTTGAGTAAGACATTGGGATGCTTAATGCTTCTTTAAGACTTAACTATGAGTTAATGAGATCCTGTTTCTTGTTATCAAAGGAATGAAAACGATTGTTAATTTTAATATCTTTTATTTTCTAGTGTGCTAAAACATTTATAAACTTGATGACTCATATCTCCAAGGAACAGACAGTTCAGTACATCCTGACTATGGTTGATGATATGCTACAAGTAGGTCAACAACTTGTCTCACTTTAAGTCTTTGAATGAATGTCTTTTAGTGTAGTTCATGTCTCTTCAGGTGTTTATCATACTGTATTAAAAGTGTTCTCTAGGTTTTCAGCTCTTGTATGCAGAATTTAAGTGTCAGAACTAAAGTTTTATGGGTAGCTTTGGTTTTGTTTATATGTGCTCATGCTCTGAGTCACAGATCTGTATGCTAATTCATCTGTTCTCAACCTTGATTGCTGCAATAATTTGGATGTTTAAGGATGATTTGTTACCTTGGCCCTTCTGTTCCATAACTAGCATGTGAACTGTAACTGACTTTTTTTTGTTGTAGCTTCTCCTACAGAAGTGTTACTTTAGCTTCCTTTAGCAAGAGGATACAGTTCTTACAGTTCCAGCTTTCCAAAATAAGTTAAAATGTTGGGACAGTATGCTCTGGAATACTGTGTAATTTATTTGAAGAAAGGGAGCTCTTGGTCCTATGAAATATATATGAATACATTGTAAAAGAATACTACTATTTAAAATAGAGACTTTATGGAATACAATCACGTAGAATTTAGAATATAGTGACTGGTGTCAGGACTGCTGTGCTGACCTGGGAAAGTTGAGAGCAAACTTATTTCAATCAGATAATTCTGCTTCTGCAGTTTTTCTACTTCGCAATAGCAAATGAGTGTTGATTGGAGCAATAACCTAACAAGATGGGCTGAGCTGTGTGAGCAATTCTCCATCTTGTCTGCCCAAAACATTTGGCTCCCTTTTTGAGTGTCAGTTTCTCTTTTGTTTCTTGATGTACCTATTAATACAAGATAACAGAAGTGTATCTACTAATAACAGTGGTTGAGGACGTTCCCCTCAGAAACAGACTATGTGAGTTCTAATTTTAGCTCTGAATGTTCAGTACTGTTAACAGGAAAGATGAAAAGCACTAATCTCCTCAAAATAGCAATTACCTGGGGATTGTGATGTGTTTTTGGGTGGGATGGGGGGAAGCTGGTCCTTGCATTCAAGTTGTGATGCAGCCTTTCTGCTAATACCATAATATTAGCTAACACTGAGTGAGTGAGTGAGTGACCCTACTGCTAGGGTGTTAGCTAGTGGTGGTGGCAGTAGAAATTCAGTGCCCATCTTCACTCTTGTCAGTCTGAGCCTGTTCTTTTCATGGGATTGTTTTTTTTTCCTTTGTTCCAGCCATCTTTACCTGTAAACTTGATCACGATTCCAAGATTTCTTTTGATGGCTAGTAGAACTGAGCTTAGTGTCATAATTGCCATATAAGAATCGAACTGTTCTGCTTGTTTATAAAGATGAAGAATTTTTGCATCTTAACTACCTAGTGATACATTTCATAATCTAATTATGTTATAAATATGTAACATATTTGTATAGTTCTGTGCATTAGTGACCCCTATCTCGCTGTATAGTCTCTGATGTTTGTGACAGCTTTGAGAGCCTGTGCAATATTCAGTGCAGGTAGCTCACTTGGCTGATGCTGCTTTGCTACATTCTTTCAGAAACGACAGAAGCTAAATTATTCAACTGTTGATACTTCAGGATTTCCTTTTTAATAGTTTAGTCAGTAGTTACCTAGAATAGAGATGTACTTCATATTTCACAGCAATAGGTTTTTCTCTATTTTCTTCCTGTTTTCACCTCAGACCTTCAGCAAACCAGACTAATCTGATTGACAGTGTGATGAAATTATTTTAGCTTTTCTGCTTCCAGACTTGCTTCTCTCGTGCTTTGCTCTTGTGTTGTAAACTGATCTTTTAATCTGGTTATCTTTGATCTTTCTTTCTATCTAGACTGTGTAAAGGAGAAATGTAGATGCTAGCAGAAATTTGATCAAATTGTCACTTTTCATCAAACTAGTGCTTATAAAGCTGAGGCTCCAAGGCCTTGTGTTCCTGAGACCTTCTATTTTTATTTCATAGTTTGAGAAAGAGAAATCTGGAGATATTTTTGGTGTGCTTTGTGTTAGATGCCATGTAAAGTGTTAAACATGCGAAGTATGAATCAAATACGTGTGAAACTTAATCACTGTCAGATAGCTAGGGACTCCCGACTCCCCTAGTCGGTGATCAGAATAGCAATTTGCAGGGCATGTTGTACAGGTAATTTGGGTACTTTCAAGGAAGGGCTGCAGTTCTGACATTGTGAGATGCCACTGTTTGGATCAAATTTCTGGTTTTGTGCTTTAACAGAATTTCATTCCAACAAACAGGTTTGCCCAGCTGATTCATGGTCCATAGTGTTAATAATAGAGTGTCATATCAGAGGAGGAAGCCCTTTAAATTAGAGGAGTATGAAAAAATTAAAAAAAAATAAATAGCAGCGATGAAAATGTTCTCATGTTTTCTGAGTCTCCTAATTGCAGAACTGTTTGTCTATAAATCATTTTTGTCTTCCTTGATATGAGTTGTGTGGTTGTAGTGGCTTTTAATGTGGGCAGACATCTTTTTAGATTAGACAAAGCACATGCCCTAGGTTGAGGGGTGGGCAGCAGGGCCAGGCAGTGGAGCTGCCTCAGGCTGAGGTAGGCTAAGAATGCAAGCTATTTATTATTTGGACTGGGGGAAGAATGTGTGTCTGCCAGACTGTTAGGGAATAAGAGCTGCTCTTCCTCCTTCAGGTTTTGTCTCCTTCACTCCACTTTATGGAGAGCCAGCATAGCTGCTTTGCAGAGTGCACATCAGGTGAAATGCTCAAAGCAATTCTGTGGAGTGTCTTTGGCTACCTGTCGCATCTTGTACTTCAGCCTAGATGCTCTGGAGAACAGGCTTCTTAAAGGTCTTAGCCCAAATGTTCAGGTAGCCTGAGCTGACAACTGCATGGCTACAGGTTCATTCTGGAACAGAAGAGCTTGCCCTCCAAGTGGGAAGAATAGTCATGACCACCTTCCATTTCTAAAGTTTCAGTGGTAGCTCTTCCCAGCAAGCTGAACAAAGGGCCCCTGTGTGGAAGTAACAGCATAGGGAGAGCTTGACTTTTATTCCAATTACACCTAAATAAAAGTCTTGAAACTTTTATTGAAAAGAAACAAGACTTCCAATTACACCTAAAGTCTTGTTTCTCTCTGAAGACAGTAGCTAGCTCCTCTGACTTCTCAAAAGCATATATGCATCTTTATGCAAGTAAGTGTTGAAGTACTGAGATAAGTAGGTTTTGAAATCTTACTTTTCCTATACTCCTTCATTTCCAATCTAAAGAGCATTGAAATAGATTATATGCACAAGTAGTAGTCAGCCTGAGAAAATTGTCTACGGACAGACTACTATGGTATAGATTCACTCTAACAATATATGGGGCAAGTAACTGCCTTATTTTGAATGTTTTTACAAGTATCTCTTCTCTCCTTGTTTTTACAGGAAAATCGTCAGCACGTTTGTATCTTCTTTGATTACGCCAAGCGTGGCAAGAACACTGCGTGGTCCTATTTCCTGCCAATGCTGAATCGCCAAGACCTCTTCACTGTGCACATGGTAGGCTGTGACCTGTCCCTGAGTATGGTAGAGAAAAAGAGTGCAAAATAAACTGTTGCCTTGGCTGAAACTTTTCTTACACTCCAGATACACTATGCTTAATGTAAGCTCCTCCTCCTACAAAGAAATGCACAATTTGTTAATATTATGCTTTCTTGGAAACTACAGCAGATTTTAAGGGCTCAAAAAATCAAGGATTTTAGAGTTAGTTACAGTTATTAGAAAAATAATTTCTGTAACAATTGCCAGCCAGCATTCTGTAAGTTTTACAGATATTGGAATTTAAGCCTTCCCCAAGTGAAGGGGGGTTATTGTTATATTTCTGAACTTATTTTCTCATATGCTTAAATTACTGCTGTGTGTGGAATGCTGTGAATTATAAGGAAGAAATAATGTCTGTGGTGTATTATATAGTATCTGCTGATCTTTGGGTCATTGGCTGCTGCTGGTGTATATGAATTAATTTTAAAGCAGGTGTAATGGGAAAATTAGCTTGTGGAAGTCTTGTTGTTCTTTTGTCATCAGTGCTGAGAATGGTTTATGAGTAAATATGGTTATATTACTGTTAATTCTTACTGAATGCTGTACCTTGTGCCGTTATTGTGGCCTCAAGAGGACAAAAGCTATGTGACTACAGACTGCTCTTCAGTTAACGTAGGTTTTTGCTGAGATGGTGTGATTTTTAAAAAGAAAAAATAGGTGGGGGGACAGGAGAGGGAGTATACCAGGTCTGCCCTATGTTCTGGTGGCAGCACTTCTGCAATGGATTTTAGCCACAGGGAGCTTTGGCCCCTTAGATATGGCCAGTGCTACTACTTTTGTGACTACTGTGGCTGAACAGTGAGCTAGCCTGTTTTCAGCGGAAGTGTCCCACAGGCTTAAGTATATATTTTTTTTAACCTTACTGGTTCACTGCCTGGCTATGCAAGCAGTATTTTACAGTTCATAGATATGTTATTCTGTCATTGTTATGTTTTGCTACCTCAAATACATGAATAAATTTCCAAATTGGAGAATCTCATGCAGTATGAATCTACTTTAAAAACATCAGTTTCCTCCTATCTTACTTACCTATGCATTTTAATACCAATATCTGTGGGTTTTTTGAAGCCCTAACACTTTTCTTAAAAAAAGACAGTTTTAAGCTTATGTTGGTGTGTGTTTATTTTTTAGATTTTTTTTGTTTTTTACTCTTCCCAGTGTGGGAGACGACTAATGCCAGATTGTGTGTGCATAGGCCCATGAAAATGTTCTCTGTTTCCAAGTCCAGACTAACTATGAATGCTTTTTGCTTTGGGGTCAGGTAGCAGTTTTAATTTGGGAGCACGCTGGCCTAGAGTTCTGCTATCTGATGTTTCAGAGCCAAAGGGACTTTATTGGGGTGCTTGACCACATTGGATTATGTCAAGTCCTTTTTTTGAATGCAGAGGTCACTGTATCAGGATGTCTGGCATGCTCCTTTCAGAAATCTGCAGTGGTGCTATTTCTGAATGCTGCAAAATGGGAAGGCACCTAAAATAGTCTCTCATCATTGCATCAAGAACTTATGTTCAGGCAAACTAATCCTTGCCTCAGTAGTTCCTTGGCTAGACTGCTTTAGAGCTGGCTCAAATATTTCTGCAAATATTCTGCAGGCTACAAGATAGTCGCTTAAATTTTAATTTGGATATGCTGGCACGGAAACACTGTCCTGGTTTGTCTATATTCTTCTTATAGGTATCAGGAAAACTATTCTTTAACTTAATTATTAAATATGTTCATTTTCTTTATTCATTTCCTGCTCTTTTTCTGGGCTTGAATCTTCTGCCTTCCGAGTGATTACTTTCTTCAGTTTAAGCATTGGTATATGTCTTAATTGCTTTAAGTATGCTAAGTAGGCATTAGAGGAAGCTCCCAAGATGGCAAAGAAATGAGCAGGAGGGAAGAGTTTCTGACAATGGGCTACTTCTATAGGATACTTTTAAGTTAAAAAATCCACCAACAGTAAAACCCTTCATCAGATACAGGTATTTGATAACCTTGTGATAATACATCAGCTACTGGGGAGCAGAAGCAACAGAGAAAGCTGGAGGGAGAAACTGCTAGGGGCAAAGCTCCTTTGACATGGGAAAGAATTTTTGTAAGGGACTACCATTTATCTAGACTTGTTTCCAGAGCATACAGCACACTGTTCTGATGTTAAATCTGGAATTTTGTGTTGCATTTGAAATCTGTTTATTGCTTTCAGGCAGCAAGAATTATTGCCAAATTGGCTGCTTGGGGGAGAGAACTTATGGAAGGAAGTGATTTAAATTACTACTTCAACTGGATCAAAACACAACTTAGTTCCCAGGTAAAAAGCTGCTGCTTTTTAAATCTTACAGTGACTTTGGAAACTTAAAAAAAAAAAAAAAAGAATGTGCATATGGGTTGCATATACAGAAATTCTTTTTCTTATTTAAATGAAATTTCATATTGATGTTTTTAAAGCTAAATCTTTTTCTTCAAGCACTTGCTTTATAATTTAAGACTTAGTTTAACATCCACTCCTTGAAGTCTAAAGTGATTTCTTAAAAAAAAATATATATTTTTTCTGCTGATTAATACTTGTTATCTCGCCAATTGAGAGAATATATGATGAGAGATTTTTGTCTCCTTGTTTTGCCTTTCAAATCTCGTTACAATGCAGAAAAATCAAATGGCAGTGGGAAGTGAATAAGACTTTTCTAGTTCGCTGTAGTACAAAACTTCTTAAGAATTCATGTCACTTGAGCTCACTATGAGCTGTTTGATTCTGGCTTGTCCTTCAAAGATATTTTTTTCTTCTTTGTGTTTATTCCTTCCTTGTGCTGCAACATTCCTCTAAACTTGTGCTTTAAAAACAAACAAACAAAAAACAAAACAAAAAAAACCCCACTTGTTATGCTTGGAGATAAATCCTGAGATGATGTATTTTTCTAGACATGATAGTGTGGGGTTGGAAAGTAAATACTAAATTATAAAATATTGAGGGGAAAAATGGTATCTTAATAGTTTTTTGTGTGTGTGTTTGGAATGACGGGGAGATTGGAAGAAATTTGGTAATAATTCTTCTGTCAAGGTAAGGGACAGCTCTGATTTTAATTTTTTTTGTGTGTGCTAGAAACTACGTGGTACAGGGGGTTCTGTGGAAGCAGGAACCGTCTCCACGAGTGATGTGAGTATTTCCCACTGTTGGGATAAGGGGCAGAGCTGTTTTGCTAGAAAATACTTAGAATCAGAACTGTGCTATAACAGATTGCCAGATGATGGCACTAAGAAGCAAAAAGTATTTTTAAAACACTAATTTCACAGAAAATGTTGGCCATGGGAGTATGTATTGTGGGTTATTTTGAATTCTTAAAACTGTATTGTATTAAAGCTGAATTGTTAATGTTTGTTATAAATTGTTATTTATTGTATTAAAGCTGAATATATTAAGCATTCTGGTACTACTTGAGGAAATAAGCAATTAATTTTTGAACAGTCCAGTTTGTTTTTGTCCTGAATTTTCTCACTCTTCCATAGAAGAAGCTTTAGAGTAAGAAGCTTTTGGTTCTTGAAATGTAGAACCTAAAAATGACACATCAAACTGATATTTGTTAACAAGACAGCATTGCCTCTTAAGCCTCTGTAGTAGGTAATTACATTAGTTAAATTTAGGCTATTACCTGCTTGTATTCAGTTCTTATTTATGCTGGTTTCACATAGCTATGATGGCTGCTCCTCTTAGAGATTGACTGTGTGTGGCAGTGCAGCAGTATAGCAAAAAAGTGATCATCATAACTGGCTTTTCTTTCCCTGGGATGGCATAATGAAGCAGTTGGTCCTGGATTTTGAATATGGTCCTTTTGCAATCTGAATATTGGAGTGAAACTCCATAATTTTCCAGCATAGTTGAATATGAACTTGGAATCTGTTTCTCTTCTAAATGAGGTAGCTTCTCATAGCAAAAAATCTCATAAAGTCTCTTTAATTGCACTCTTGGTCAGTGGTATTTAATGTGTAAAGACTTCTAGTGTTACCCAGGACCACGTAGCATGGGTGATAAGTTAATTAGCACGGATTAATTTAGCCATGATTTATTTATAATCAGGATGTGGGAGCTGAAGTACCATATATGCAGCTTTGTGTCCCATTACTGTAACGTTTTTGTTAAGCTCAGCCTTATGTCACATGGCTCTAAAACAGTAAATCTTTCTACAACTTGAAGTACCACTCATTACGGAGTCTGTGTTGAGTGTAATGTAGCCCTGTGTGCATTTACTACAGTAGTAGCCCAAAGCAGTGAAACTCAAGAGTGCAAATATGTCCTAGCAAAATTGCAGCAGTTGAGTTCAGTATTTAGTTGACTTGGTTGGAGTGTTTCTGACTTCAGATCTAGGGCAGAAAGTCCGAGCAGTAACTAACAAAATTACTTCAAAAAAAAAAATACGGATGCAGTTGTAAAATTTTACTTAAACAATGTGATTTATTATAAAATTTAAATTTAAGATGGTGTTGAAAGAACTTTGATCTGTTTAAAGATTAAAATATACAGGAATAAAGTTTGGTGATACTGATGAAAATACATTATTCTGGGAAGCTGTCTGTGTAAATAGTTGTTTCAAGAACTGCATTTTCTGTGTGATTTATTTACATAGTGTAGGAAAGTGAATTCATACCAAGTGAAATAAAGGTCCTTTATAATGAATGGATGTAGAGATTTAGGCCATTTTTTTTTTTTTTTTTTTTTTTTCTTCTTCTTCTCTCCATAAAGGCCTTGGAATAAGATGAAACTCCTATATAATAGGAGTCACAAAATGAATTTAGTTTTGTTTATTTTCTCTCCTCTTTTCATATAGGATTACCTAATTTCTTTCTTCCAATGCATGTTTAAGAAGTTTGACTCTGTATTGTATGATATTCTACCATAAGAATTTAAAGGTACTTAGTTAAAAAAAAAAAAGTTATAGGATGTATTTTTCTCCTATGTTGTATGTCTGAATAATAGTCAAGATATGCCAGCATTTGATCAAGAGGAGAGAATAAAATGGTCATTCTGTCATTCCTTGGGATCTTTTTGCTGCTGCTGAGGAGTATGCTGATTAAATTTTTTTCAAACTGTAACCAAACTTATGTACTACTGCACAAGAAATAGATACTCTTAGTGATGAAAAGCTATGTAATTTTTTCTTTGGCTTGACTGTTAATATAGGAATTTGAATGAAAATGGGATTCAGTGATGCACATTTCAGTATTTCCTTAAAGGGAGAGTTTGCTCATAGCACAACACAATGTGCTAAGGTTTTCATTAAAAGGAAAAAATTAAAATTCAAAGCTAAGTTTTGAAGATGATTGTATGTATTCATCGCTAGTGTTTTTTTTCATATATAAAATTATACCTTGTATGTATTATCTGTGTGGTAATGGTAAAATGGTATCATTTCCATGGCACTTCTTTTCCATTCAAAACTCTTCTGCTTATTTTTATTTCTACCTCTGTGTGTGTGTGTTTTTTTTTTTTTTTTTTTTTTTTTAATAATGTAAAATGTTGTAGGGGTGACCCTGCTCAAATCAGAAGCCTTGCTGAAGAAATGTGCAAGGAAGCATGCTAGGAAATCCTCTTGTGGAAAACTGAACTTCAGTGTGTGGTACCCAGCTCTCTTAATAAGAAATGTTGTGTTCTTGTTTTCACCTAGAGCTCCCAGTATGTACAGTGTGTTGCTGGATGTCTGCAGCTCATGCTCAGGGTCAATGAATATCGCTTTGCGTGGGTAGAAGCAGATGGAGTGAACTGGTGAGCATTTATTTCAATTTATATAGATATATTGCACTTACAATAGCGTGTTCCCAAATGATCCAAATGTAATAGAATTCTCTTTCAAAAACAGCTGTGCTGTTTGAGTACAAACCTGTTTGTTTTCAAACATTAATGCATTTGTAGGAACAGAAGAAACTTGCAAATGTAGGTACCAGTTCTGAACCTTTAAAAAGTCTTTTTGTGAAGAACTGCTGATATAGATATTTCAAGGGGAATGTACCCATTTGTCTTCAGATAAAGACACTTTGAGATTTGTTATTAGGACAGGAACTAGAGACAAATTTCTGCTGTGTTTCCAGTATCTTTCATTTTGGAATTTTTCAATTGCAAAGTATTAGTGAAAGGAGAAAACAAGACGTGTAGAAATGCTTCCTCACTCTGCCTCCTATGTACAGGTTAAATTGATTGTTATTTTATCCAGATTCTCATAAATAATTTTGCATGATGTTGTGTCTTCACTCATCTTTAAGAATTCATATATAAATAACTTCTACCATGTATATCTCTGTTGAGGGGAAATGGTTTCTGTACAGTTTGAAATCTAAAAGAATATCTGATTTTCTCTAACTTGGAGTAGAAAGAGTTGACAGTGAAATGCTAATGTAGAGATGTTAGAAATTTTCAAGGTGATCCAATTGAAATGAACTTCCCCAAAGTTACTGGAATGGTTAAGGAATAACAATAAAATACTGAAATGTTATAATAGCCGGCACTTCAACAAGTAAGCATTTTGTCATCTTAATTTTGATAGTAGTAATTTTGCAGGTTGCTTTTTTAATTGTCTTGGATTTTTTGGAGAAAACTTGTTAATTGCATCTTAAAACACCAAAACAAATTTTGTTTTGCTTAAATGCATTTTTAATCTCTTTCTTTGGCTGTCTTGTGATGTTTTTTGTTTTTTAGTGGAGCTTCTATTTTGTGTGTGAGCACATCTATTTTGTGACCTAGTGTTACATATAAGCTATTCGAAAACTTACTTGCTAAATGGTCCCTACTTCAAGCACCTCTATGGAGAGAGAGTTCTGAACTTCTGGATCATTCTATGTGCTCATTCTTTCCTGACTGAAAAGTAACTTTGTGTTTCTTATGGGGTGACCAATAGTGCTAGATGGATACACAATGCATCAATTAGCATTGGAAAAAAATCTTTATGGCTCTAAGGCTGAGAAATAAATTATATTTTAGAAGATTAGACAATGTTCCTTGAGCAATGCTAAATACTGATGCATGGTGCAAAATATGCCTAATAGCACTCACCCCTGCAGCTCTTCTGGGTAAGGTCTTGTTAATCTCTTTTTTAGTAATCAAATTTATATCGTGTGGACTTTTCAGTATCATGGGAGTCTTAAGCAACAAATGTGGCTTCCAACTCCAGTACCAGATGATTTTCTCTGTGTGGCTGCTGGCATTTAGTCCTCAAATGTGTGAATATCTCCGTCGATACAATATTGTTCCGGTGCTGTCAGATATTCTTCAGGAGTCAGTCAAGGAGAAAGTCACTAGAATCATCCTTGCAGCGTTTCGGGTAAGTGTCTATTAAGGGCAGATGCTGTGTGCACAGCTACCCTCAGATATTGCTGAGGCACAGCTTTTCTTGTTATACCTTACCCTGAATTGAAAGCTTTTTTTTTTTTTTTTTTTTGAGGTAAGTTTTGTTGTAGTACAGGCAGTACTTTGCTGTAATACAGGCAGTATTACAAGTAACAGATTTGCAGCTTCCAATGCTGCCTTAGATAAGGCTGGCAAATGTTTTATTGAACACCTGCCTTAGTAGTTTCTTGTCTGTAGCTCGAGGGGTTTTTTTTGTTTGTGTTTTTTTGTTTGTTTATTTGATTTTTGTGTTTGTTTTTTGTTTCTACCAGTAGTAATGTTACAACACTAGAGTTGCTGATGCTTCTGAAGGCAGAATTTATCAAGTTCTAATTACAGAAATGCCCTTTTGAAGGAATCTATTTGCCCAACTTCTTGATTGACTTGGAAATTATCTTCTATGTACTAGTCAATCTTCCCTTGGTGGCTCTGTCAAGATGAGCAAGGATCTTAATGCTAGTATTAAATGGGGAAATACAGCAAAAGAGTTTTAAAAATAATGACAAGTTTGATTAACAGTATTCAATATCTTCCAATTCTGAGGTCATAGAAAATTAATTGCTAGTCCTTAGAGTCACTGTGTTTTGCAGGAGGAGACAAAGCCAAGACAGACTCCTTTACTGAGTAAAGGCTGAGGAAGAACACAGTGGCTTTGTTGCACGTTTTGGGAAGTTAATGGTGGGGAAAGAAAACAGCTAAGTTGCTCTCACATGAGAGCAAGGATATAAATTGACAGGCAAGGAGTATAGTGTGAAACTTGGACACCGAAGCTGTTACTTCGGGAACAAAGTAGTTAACTTGGCATTACTTTTTCTAAACTACCTCTTATTTCAGATCTCTTGCATAATTGTTGGAAGTTCATATTTTCATACAGTAAAATGAAGTGGATTGTATGTAACCAATAAAAGCAGTAATATAACTTTTTCCTTATGCAAATTTTAACATCTGTTTGCAGTACCTTACTGTACAAAGTAACACAATGTCTGATATCTTGAAAAATTTTAAGTATAAAGCTTGTAATGAATAAGAGAAATGTAGTCAAATTCCTTCTGTAAAATGACATTACTTTTTCTCTAGTAGATTTTAAGGTTTATTCATATAGACACATCTTCTGTTTAAGGACTTACTCTTTTAATATAGGTTACCTGTTGTAAGCATTATCAAAACATGCAGGTGGCTAGCTCTGAACAACCAAATTTGAAGCTGATAACACTGAGCAAAAATGTAACAAATAAATGATATTGGAACTCTATTATTACATTCTGTGCTTGACTTACTGGCAAGCTTCTCTTTGAATAATAATAATAAAACTCAGTGGAATGTTTCCAGTTCAGAAGAAGCGGATGTAAACTATTCGTGTGGAAAGACATTTTTTTTAAAGACTTTCTGGATGCTGGGACTACACAGAAAATTAAATTGATAAACCTACTTAAAAGTAGTTGTTCATGGTAGAAACTCTACATTTTGAGACATCAACTTCCTTTTTTTGCTCTGAGTAGTGTTTCTGCTTTATTTAATGTGGGAAATGATCAAAGCAGGTGTGTTAATACTTTCTAACGTTTAAGGTAGCATGGCACACCGCTACTTCCTACTTAGAAGGAAAAAGTCTAAATCAGTCTAAAGCCTGAATGCAGTAGGATTTGTGCTTTTTAGCATTATGGGATTATATATGACTTCTGCCTTGCAAACCAGAGCCATAATCTTTAATTTCCTCTTCATTTATGATACCTATCTGCTTGAGTCCCACTCAGAAGTACTCCTCATGCAGTAAGATTACTACAAGGCATGTTATACCCCTGAAGTAGATGTAAAGGAGTCACTGTGTGGTAGATTCATATTTTACTCTTCTTTGGAGAGATTCTCATGAAGGGCTCAACTCTGCCTGACAATGACTTCTTGTTGGCAGGTTTTGATTTAAGGACTTCTCAAAAATACTAGCCTTTTCACTTCAGAATAGTTTTTTTTTTTCCTTTTAAAAAAGAAAAATTATTTTCCTAGAATCTCCTGGAAAAATCTGCAGAGAGAGAAACTCGCCAAGAATATGCTCTTGCTATGATTCAGTGTAAAGTTTTAAAGCAATTAGAGAACTTGGATCAGCAGAAATATGATGATGAAGACATCAGTGAAGATATCAAATTTCTACTGGAGAAGCTTGGTGAGAGTGTGCAAGATCTTAGGTATGTTTTGTTGTACGAGCTTTTGAAAAATATGATTATATAAACATTAGGATTTTTTTTTAAATATATATTAAATAAATGTGATTATCCTGTATAATACATGTGTAATATATATGCATAATATATAATGCTGCAGTACACTATTTTAGTTTTATATATGGAATTATAATGTTTGACTGATAAGAGAGCATATCAGAGGTGTTAGCTGTATATGAAAGATATTTTTAAATGCTGAATTGAAGTTCTTCCTTAACATATAGCAGTTATGATGATTGTATAACCAGTAGTGAGGACTTTTTCAATGGGAATTGGTAGGAAATACATGCAGTGCTAGTCTAAGCTAAAGACTGTCTAATTAGCTTACTACTTGCTGTTCAAGTTAATTCAAATTATGCTTCTCCTTTTTTGCACATAAATTGAAGTACATGTTAGAGTTTATGTCAACTGCTTAACTTTATGAAAATCAAGGACTGTGAACCTTTGGAGACATTAAAATCCAGAAAGCATGCAAAATAGCCTTAACTTCTGGGAATTTATAGGCTGATTTTTAACTTCAGAAATCCTGTTTGGGGTGCATTAGTGCCCCACACATTCTTCCCTTATCTTTCACATATTTCACTCATTTTGAGCAACAAGGAACTTTCATGACCAGAAACAGTTCTTGTACTTTGCAGAGAGGTGACTTCCAAAATGCATTATAATGTGTGCCCCACTTCTGTCTTGTTAGGGACAGTTTTGGACATGTTGTTCAAAACTCTATTCATGGAAGCTGAGCCCACGTTTCACTGAGTCTTTTGTATTGCAGCTCATTTGATGAGTACAGTTCTGAGCTCAAGTCAGGAAGGTTGGAGTGGAGTCCTGTACACAAGTCTGAGAAGTTCTGGCGTGAGAATGCTGTGAGACTGAACGAGAAGAACTATGAACTTCTCAAGTAAGTCCTCAACTCTTGTTTCATATTATGCTTTAGTATTTTCAGTATTTAACTGATAGCATGTGTAATATCCAATATATTTCATCAGGAAGTAGTGCCTAAAGTGAGGGCAAGTTGGAATTTATAGTTCTTAACCTACAGTGATCCTGATCAAAAGCTGAATTATTTGCTTTAGCTGCTGAAAATATATTGTGGACAATGGAAATAATAGCTTAACTTGTAAACTTGCACTGATGCTTTTAATGCTTTTCTTTTGAGAAACAGTTATATTAATTGATGTAAGTAAAAACTGATTTTGTCATATCTTGGGTTTAATTTTGTGTTTCTCACTGAGCAGAGTGTAGAACCTCTTCCTAAAATACTTGAGGGCTGGAAGTTGTGCTGTTCTGTGGTTATTGCTGACTTTCTGTAATTGGAATGCATTTGTGTCTTCTTAAAGGTAGATTAATTTTTCCAATGATCCAGATGCGTTATTCTCTTAAATTTGTTATTAGTCACTAGCCTTCATATCTGCCAATTACTTTTTTTTTTTTCCTCTGGTTAGTAAACTGTTTCTACTCCAAGTAATTAGAGTACTCCATTAAGAAACAATGTTAAGAATTGGGAAATAGAGAAGCTGTTTTATGATTCTTACAGTTCTATTTTTATTCAGGTAACAAAATAAATAACACTTCAAAGAGGAGTTTATTACAAGTCATCTCTTTCATCATTAGTCTGTAAAGAGTGAAACAGAACAGTATATGTGTATTTTTTCTTTATCAAAGCAATTAAGTGGGTGATATATCTGAGGTAAAGATGCTCCTGAACTATAAAAAAGTCATAATTAAACAGACCAAAGTACTTATACTACTTTATTCTCAGCTGCCTTTTAAAAATCACTGTGCATGTAGTGTTATGCATAGAATTCTTCACGTTTTGCTGGTCTGCATCATGCTAAGGAAGTCACCACATGTAAGGTGGTGGGGGAGTGGGGCTGGGGAAGAGGCAGGTGAAGAACAGGCTGTTAATGGGGCTTCCTAGGCTGTGTATCCTGCTCAGTGTGTCACTGGCAGTGTGTCTTGGCAGCTTCTCACATCCATGCTGTGAAGTCAGCTCTGACACTTGGGAAAACCAACGGAACTGGGGTCTGTTGTCTAACACCAAAAGTGGCATCTCTTGCATTTGTGTGTGCTTTGTTTATGGTGGTATCTCACATTTCCCTTGCCTCTATCTGTAAACATTAATGTATTTTGTTAGTACAGCTGGTCTTGAACGGTCTGGTCTTCAGGCTGTTCGTCCTGAAGTCAACATATATGGAAGAAGTAGGCATTTTGTACGCCTTGTTTTTGTTTTAAGCCTTGGTGGTATGTGTAGGTATGATGTAGGGATGTTAGTGAATGCTTTAATAGATTTTTTTTTCCTTGGTTAATGAAGGCAAGATCACCTAAAATCTAACTGCATATTTGGAAAAAGTTAAATTCTAGCTTATGGCGCAAGTGATTGTGTGATATGCTTATGGTTGCAAAAGGTTAATATAAAGTCAGTGGCAGAAAATCTGAGACTTGATTTTTTTTTGAATCCTTTCCTAGAATCCTGACAAAACTTCTGGAAGTTTCTGATGACCCACAAGTGCTGGCTGTAGCTGCTCATGATGTGGGAGAATATGTACGGCACTATCCTCGAGGGAAACGGTGAGAAAGATGTGCTTGCTTGGGAGGCTAAGCTAGAGCATGCACTCTTCCTGATCATTACTTAAGATATGGTACACTGGAATCATAGGTTTTCCTTGAGTTCAATTCATTGGGAAGGTATTACAGATGATAAAAGAAATTGGCTTGGGCATGGAGATTGGACTAGATGATCTCTAGAGGTCCCTTACAACCTCAACCTTTCTGTGATTCTTGACTTCTGTTCCTAGTATTTTAATGGCTCTTAACAGTGAAGGAAACCTGTGTTGTGTTTTTTATCAGAAAATTTTCAAACTAAAATATTACATATTTCAATATTCAAACTAAAATGTTACATATTTCAGATGTAATCTGAACAACATTCAGATGTAACTACTAAGAATTTAGTAGCTTATTATTTTAATCCTTTATTATGTCTAACTCTTAGGATATAACTTTGGGCTTACAGTGCACTTTGAGCAATAGTTACATTTTGTCTTGATGGTTTTAAGATAGATCTTTATTTTTTTTTTCTTACAAACAATTATTCAGTAATATTGGCAAAGTTTTGGTTATCTTCATATTTTAATGTTTTTCTTTGCTACACAAATACGTTTAATCAAAAATGTTCATGTTTGCTGCAAACGCAAATTTCTGTCAAAAATACGTACATATATACACACACAGTACTATTCTATATATACACTCTTAATATATTTCAATACATAGTTGTGTGTGTATATGTTTGTTTTCCATTGCGAAAACCAGTGAGCAAAGGAACTTAGTTGCTGAATAATTCCATCTCTGAAGAAATTAGACCACTGTAGCAGAAAGGGCATTAAAATGTTTGCAGGAATCATCCTCATTAGTCATCCAAAGTGCGGAGCTAAGACCTGTATTTTAACTTATGTAGCAAAGCAGAGGTCTTTTTATGACTTCCTAGCTAGGGTTTAATTGAGAGTTTTTACTGAATGCTCTTGCTTTAGGCTGTCCCTTGTTTGAAAGCATTTTATTAGATATACACTGTACTACTTAAAAAGCTTGCATATGTTTACTTCGGAGTGCAACATCATACCTGGTCTAATGTGGCCATGTGCTGCAAAACTAAACCTATTCAGTAAAGTGAATGAGCGGAAAGAACCTTCTCCTCCTTGTCTGCATTTGGGAAAATGCATTGCTGAGAGGACCTCAGCTCCACTCAGCAGATACGATAACCTGTTGTCCCAGGCTGGTAAACCTCTTCTGGAGAGCTTCAGCTGTCAGAAGGAGCACTCATAGGAAGGTAGAAGTGTCCTAGCTACTATTCTAACCCATGTTCTTCTTGCAGATTCTAATGCTTCAGTTCTTCTCTGTGAACAGAAAACTAAGCAAGCCAATACTGTTCCTGAAGGGCAAACTAAAATGCTTTCTTTCAAAGGATTTCATTTGTAGTCTGGTGTATTCTCACCAAGCACACTTAAGCAATTGTAGGATTGAAAGCTTAAAACACCTAAGCACAATGTGTCAGTTTCAGTTTAATAGGCCATTTCTTACCATAATACTTTCTGTTATATGGTTATTTACTGCTCCTATAGTTGCTTGGCATTTCACACTTGCAATGTATGACTCACCTAAGAATTGATGCCATTGCTTGGTTTTGAAGAACAGGAGAGTTAAAATGTGTTAAATATTATTGGGCACTTCAAGTGTCCTCAGCTCTTTAGCTGGGTCATTGTTCAGCCTTCAAAAATTGCAGAGACTGATGGCTTAGCTCTATGTTCTTGAGTCTGCCTACTGTGTATAGCAGAGCTTTGGACTTAAAAGCTTTACTAACCTTTTCCATTGTCTGCAGAAGTTTGTGTTAAAGTGTTTGTTAAAGCAAATGCTGCATTTCTGCCTGGCTGTTCTCCAGTACTGTCAACCTTAACTTTAATCTGATCCATGATGTGTGTGTATTTTTTTAAGGCAGTAGCATCATGGACTTCCAATGAGGCACCCCTAGCAAGCATATTCTGAGAGTCTCACTCCACAAATGAAGTATAGCACTGGTGTTTGCTCTCACTTAAAATACATTGGAGGCTAATGTCTAAACTCTATTTAGCCTCCTTATAACTTGAGTTGTCCCTGTGCAAGGTGAGCACTCTGTCAGCTCATTTCTGTGAACACAGTATTTCTTCTGCATGCAGAAATTAAAACCTAGAGCTATTTCTCTTATTCAATTGGGATTCAGAAACAGCTTCATTACCTCCTCCTTTTCACTTCCGTCTGATTTTGAATGTGTACTGCCATTTATATATTATCTTGTCTGAATGGTTGT
Organism: Crypturellus soui; assembly: GCA_032275445.1. Classification (NCBI taxonomy): domain Eukaryota; kingdom Metazoa; phylum Chordata; class Aves; order Tinamiformes; family Tinamidae; genus Crypturellus; species Crypturellus soui. The sequence continues at coordinate 1,401,129 of JAUBNY010000878.1, forward strand.
GATCTGTCTTCATCCTCTTTTTTCTGTAATATACCATGATAATACTTGGCTCTTCTGCTTCCAGTAACTTCTTTGAATTCTGAATGCTGCCTTGGCTTAGTCCACTGTTTATATGGGGAATAGTCCCTGCAGTAGATGCATATAGATTAGAAGAGCCTGATGATCCAGTTGCACTGTTCTCTAAAACTAAAGCTTAGGGAGAGGGAAAGCTGTAGAAAGAAACAGAATTTAAAAACAAGTGCTTTGAGCAATATGAAACCTGAAGAAAAAGGATTTACTGTGAACCTTCCTTGTAGGTGCTTACCTTTCCAATTGATTGCTTTAGACTGGAAGTAATTTGTACAAGTAGACAGTGTTGTGCAAGTGTGGTAACAGCTCTTTGACTCCTTATGTTCCCAGCCATCATTGGACACTGTTCCACTGTCACCTGAAATAATCCATTTTTGTTTGTGGTAACAGCATTTTAATTTTCATTTTGAATTATGCATGCTTCATGTAAAAGGAAGAAGCTTTCTGAGTTTAATGCCTCTTATCTCCTTCTACTTCCTCAAAAATCAGTGTTTGTCTTTCCTGTGATGAGGAAAAGGTTTGTGATTGTATTTCATAGTCTTATTTTTATCTAGTGCTGTAGCTTTATCTTTTTCTCTTGGGGAGAACGTGAGGAATCTTCAGGCAGGCTTTATGCATTTTTGTCATTACTAATGTGGTTTTTTTTTTTTTCTTTAAAGGGTTTTCTGTTTTAAAAAAAATCTGTATTTTTTTGTATGCTTTCCTTTTGTATGAAGCATCTTTAAATATTTTAGTACTATTTAGAAGAGCTATTCTCTGCAATAGTTTCCAGGATGCTTTTGGCAGAGTTATAAAATGCAATGGGAATTTCTGCATTTCATCTTCAAATTACATCTTTATACTGTTATGCAGTTAACAAAAATGCTATGTTTTATGCAGTGGTAATGCATTCATTTGCCTATAAAAAGAGCAGTGATAAGAATAGACTGCTTGTGTAATTTTAGAATAGTAGCATGTTAAAAGAGTGAGGGATGTTTTAAATCCCATTCATTCATAGGATGTTTAAATAATTAGTTACTTGTGAGAGGTGACTTTTTATTTTAAGATCAGCTCCAAATGACAGACCAAAATACTGCATGTAAAGAGTCTTCTGAGTGGTGATTTTTTTTGTTTTGTTTTGTTTTAGGTTTCAGTGTAGTACTTTTTTTTTTTTTTTTTTAAAGAAATCCACACTCATAACTTCTATGTAATACTGATAAATCATACATGGGACTTGATAGAGAAAGTAAAATGTTGTGAAGTCTGTAGTGAAGGATGAAACTTAACCCTTTTTGTTGGAAATGTAGCTTTCAGCAGCCAGACAGTTCTGTATCTTGTGCGTAAATAGCTGTGGCTTCAGGTTTTGGTTAGTGGCTTCTTCACAACTTAGGGACTTCTCTTTTTAACATTTGCTGGAGCTTTGCCATGATCATCATTTGAGAGGCATCTGCTTTTAATGGAGAAAAACTTCAGAATAATTTCAGTAGGTAGTATGAAAGTCTTGTATCTTATTTGATATGTTACAAATACATCCCAGGCTATAATTTTAATATGTTACTTTCTAATAGATGTAATTTTCACCTTTTAATGCTGTAAGGTGAAGCAGTTGAATAGGATGGCTACCTCATAGATGAAGTAATGTTAAAAAAAAAAAAAAATCCTGTCTTTCAGAGTTATTGAACAACTTGGTGGCAAGCAGCTAGTAATGAACCATATGCATCATGAAGACCAGCAAGTTCGTTATAATGCACTACTGGCTGTGCAGAAGCTGATGGTTCACAACTGGTATGTGAAGCTGATTTAGTGTGTGCTGTTAACACTAAAGATAAGTTAGAGGCAGATTTTCTTAAGAAATCAACATTGTAATGCGGTAAGATTGCAGTTCTTTAAGAAATAAGAGTAATGTGATTCTGATATGACCTCAACGTGTTTTCTGCTTGATTTTGTTGTAGTTGAATTGAGTAGCTTGACTTTATAAAGTCAAGTGGAATGTGAATAATTTAATTCACTCAAAATATATTCTTTAATACTGAACAATTCAGGTAAGTTGTTTGAATTGTAATTCAGGCTTGCAAAACTCCAGAGTCTTCAAAATGCTAAGGATCTATATAGGTCTTTAACAAACTATTGATTCCTTCATCTGAGACTGTTTGACCTAGTTGTGTTACAGGAGTTGACAGTTAACAGTGTTGAATTAGCAATTATTTGGCCAGTTGGTCATTTTTGCATATTGTTTTTCTTACTGTTCTAATGCTTATCCCCATTGTATGCTGGTATCTTTTTCTCCCTTTTTAATGTATATAAGTGCAAACATTCTTCCTGTGTACATGAACTAGCACAAGCTGTTGGACAAGTTGATTAGATTAAGTTGAAAATGATTGATCTCTCATCAGTTGCTGAAAACCAGTATTTGAAAAGTATGGTGGTCTTTTTCTTTTTCTTTATTTTTTTTTTTTTTTTTTTTTTTTTTTTTTTGGTCTACTAATTCTCTAAAAGCTCAAAAAAATCCTGATGTCCTGGAGTGCTCTAGACGGGTTGGGTGATACTGGAAGTATCTAGAAGTACTGAAAGCGTGAAACTATGAAACATTTTGGTGTTCATGTAATAACTTTGTCTAACTTGATGAACTAAACAGGAAAGCATTAAACATGGGGAGCTGATTTGGAATTCCTAATCTGATGCCTAATAATGTATTTCCATAGCTCATATATTTCCAATTTTGGCATTGCCTCTGTGAGAGATGGAATGCTGCAATGCAGTGAAGCATCTCAACACAAGTGTTACAATACAAACATCTATTTTTGAACCTAATTTTAAAAAGCTGTTGCTAGGATCTGGTGTTTGGAGGCACCTAAAAATGTGTAGTTTTACTTTCTGCTTCTGATGCAGTTTTTTTTAAGGCTGAGCACTGATGGTAGCAGTAAGTTTACTTCCAACAAAATAGGCTTTTTAACTCCCTACTGTAGTAGAATATTGAGGGTGACTACACCTGGTTTTACTGCAGAAGGTCCCTTGTAGGAAAGGAGTTTAACATCTGCAGATATGTCTGCAACCTAATTTGGGGCGGGTTTATGTATTATACTCTCCCCTGTTTCTTGGTTTGGCCTGCTTCTTTCCTCACTTTGTGCTGTTCTGGTACATTTGAAATATGCCGAGTGTTACAAATCAGCTGCAGCAAAACAGAGATTACAGTGTGGAGAGGTTAGTTGATGAATTTTCTGCAGAGGTGTGA
>JAUBNY010000878.1:1404508-1417312 GCA_032275445.1 Crypturellus soui
GTGTTACAAATCAGCTGCAGCAAAACAGAGATTACAGTGTGGAGAGGTTAGTTGATGAATTTTCTGCAGAGGTGTGATGTAAGTCTTATTTCATGTGAGTTCTGGTGGCTTGCAAATATAATAAATCTAAGTCACCTTTTTGCAGCACCATCTCACTAGCAGTAAGAGTTCTGCTGAACCTCTAACTTGGCTTTTCTCATCTTAATCTTCAGCACAATATTAAGTAGCCCAAACTTGCTGTTCTGCATTTTCATTGTTCTTTTTATGAGATAAATGTTTCTGGCCTTGGCTATTTATGGTTTGTGACTATTTAGAGTTGAGAATGAGAGTGTCATTACAATTAAATCCCTCTGCGGAGATGTGTCAGTAAAAGGGTTCCCCTTTAAGGCAGTGCCATCTTCAGATTTATGTTGTCTTGTCAACAGGGAATATATTTGTTGTTTTACACTTAACTGGAGCAAATCTATGGAAACTGCTGCCTTTGAACCATGATTGTGAAAGGAGTGTGTTCTTTAGGGTCAGATAGCTTGGGCTAAGGAAATAGCACTTAGCTCACAGTCACGGAAGCTAAATGTGCTGTTGAGTAGATCAGGCTTTTGATACCTACCAGTAGCTCTTTGTTTTGTAGCTTGTGTGGGGAAAAGAGGAAGCCAAGTTCCCCACTGGCGCCATAGTGCAATAGGGGTTACTTCTTTAGTGGAGGCTTGTGATAATATTGATTACTTGGCAATTTCTAAAGTTTTGCTTCTCTTGCTTTTGAGATGGGGAAATCTTTGTCCTTGGTTCCATATATCTTCCAATTTGCTTGAGGCAATCTTTCCCACCCCCCCCCCATTCAGTTTAATTGGGATGATACAGCACTCTGTAATGGTCTGTGGTATGTACAGGACTGAGCAAGTCTGGCCCTTCCTAAATTTCGGGGCTAAGAAGGATAAGAGAGTCAAGGCTGCTCTGCCAGGGTGAAGCTTTGTGGTGTAATCATGTCAGTGGAGTAAGGAAAGACTTTTGGTGCTTAGTCAAAAGTCCTACCAAACTACTTGTCTATCGAAGAAGGGGAGGGAAATGAATGAGGGAGTGTCTTGGAGCATCTAAAGTGGCATTCTGCTTTAAACAGAGCTGTATCATTTAGACTGATAACTCAACCTGTACACAATTTTCTAAGTAATTTGAATAGCTCAAAGGCTATTCCAATAGACTGCTCAGCTGCCTTTTGCTTATGGGATTTTAAGTAAGGGTTAAATGAGGAGGAATCAAACTCAGGCATTCCATTTAATGGCAAAACTAACTTGACAGAAGCATTAACTGCTGTCAGTTTTTCAGAAGAGGTTAGTTCAGGTGAAATTAAAATTGTATGTCAAATGATCATGCATTTGATGAAGTGGGTAGGGAAGCTATTGTTTAATGTCTTTAAGTGGTAGGTAATTTCATGCTTTAATCTCACTTAGCAACTCGGTCTTAGCCCTGGCAGCCAGTGCTGAAGACTTAAAGAATAAAAAAAAAAAAGGCAACCTGCAGCACCACTTTTTTTTTTTTTTTTTTTTTTTTTTTTTGGTCTCAGTCCCAGTCTTCCAGTAACAGGTTTTTTTTCTCTCCATACTCTATGCTTCAACTTGTGCTCTAGCTATCTACTCAAAACATCATCTTATTCCATTACTTTGCTGGTGTACAGAGGAAATATTAAAACAGATAATTAGGATTGGGTGTCAATGTGGGTTTTGGGAACCTAACCTTGTTGGCTGGAGCAATGTTCTTATGCTGAAGGTTTGAAAAACATCATGTCATTAACTTCAAAAATGCAAGCATATATGTAATTTTAAGATAGCCAATTATGTTCATTTTTAAAGGTAGAATATTCCTTTTGTGTGCTTGATGGCATAAAATTTTGCTCTACTTCAGGGATGAAATTACAGCACTGAAGGCACCTAAAGATAAAAGCCCAGGTTCTATTTCTGGAGAAAGGAGAAAAGCAGGCAGTTTTCTGAGGCATTGCAGAGCAACTTGTGTGCCTGAAGCTGAGCAGTGTAAATAATCCTGTCTCTAAATATGTGTGAGCCTGTAACGTAGTGGCTTCTTTCTACACATACTAATTGCAGCCTCCTATTACTTGACTAAAGAACTAGATGAAGAGCTAGGTGAACAATGTTATAGATGTTGTATATTTAAAACACAATTTATTTATCACCTTACTGCTCATGCAGAACCATATTGTATTAGTTTGCACTACTCAAAATGCTAGTCCTGTAGCCAGGCTAGCCCAGAGGAGCATGCCCACAAGCCATGCAGTGAGTGTTCTCCTCTCTATTGGTCAAAAGTAAGAGGGAGCAGAGGAGCAGAAAAGTGAGAATTATTGCAATATCCAGTCTATACTTTGATCTGTTGGGCTGGCAAGGAATTTCCTGGTACTGTCCCACCTGTGCAGCTAGTTTGGTTAACAGCAGCAGTACATGCAGTAAAATTTGTATGCATATGCACTGGCATAACTTCTGTTCCTGCAGTATAACATATTAGTACTGTGTTTCAGGAAACAAGTATTAACATAGCTTAGAGTTGTATTTCTGACCTGTTTTGTTTATTTTTCTCTACTGAGTTATGTGGCTGTGGTTTCATGACAACGTAAGTACATTTATATTGGCACCCTTCTAGCTGTGTCTACCCTTTTCCTCTAATACAGTTAATATGACTTTTCAAGAATGGGATTCAAGGGGGCTAATGAGCAAAAAAAAAATAGGAACTTCAGGGTTAAATAGGCAAAAAGCACTGCTTAAGCAAGTGAATGCGCTATGAGAGGCAAGCGTATGTGGCTGGGTTGAATGATGCTGCTGGTGACAGCTTTGTCCCTCCCCCCGCCCCCATTGGATTAGATAGGGATGAGAAACAGTTGTAATCTCATCCTAATATTACCACTTAACGCTCATGTAATTCAGAGGCTTCCAGATACTTATTGTCGTTCGTGAAACTGCTTTCAGCAGTGTAACATTCCTGGGGCTGGTGCTTTCCAGGACAGTTCAGCCTGCTTAGAACAGTGAATAGATCAGTGACCGTGTAACTGTCATACCCTATGCCTGTTTGAGACATAATGAACTGCTAAAACTGGTCTCTAATGGTAAGTTCAAGTTGTTAGGCCAGTGACATATGAACTTAAGGATGGCAGTGAACCGTTCAGTCTGCCTGTGTGCTGGCTTAGCTGCTTCTCTAATCGTTGTGGTTTGTCTGTAATGCTATGTATTTGCTGCATCCTCTGAAAGGCATGAGTCCCTTGGCAATTTTGTAATGTAGTTTTATGACACTTCTGTATCTTTTTGTAAGAAGAGTTTGTTTTAGAACAAGCTTTCCAATTTCACATTTTAAAAGCATGCAACTTTGGGTTTATATTTAGATGCAGTAAAATATTTTAATATAGCTCTCTGACGAAACAGTTCTACCTCTTAAGCTTGGTCTATTAAAGCCTGCTAGAACACTTCTTTTTAGATAACTTCAAAGTAATAAATTAGAGACGAGATATAAAATATTAGTAGAAAAATGAGGACTCACATGAATAGAATACTCCTGTCCCTTCTACAATGCCTCGTGCACTTGTCCGTTCCCTTCCCTCCCCAAAAGCATATTTGTCAGTGTATTTGACTTTTACCCTTTTGTTCTTTAAAGAACAGGAAAATCCCACTGTATGAGAAACTGTAGTATAACCCCAAAAGCAACACTCCCCATAAACAGCAAAACTTAATCCTTTTAGCACTAAATTTGCAGAAAGCAGTGGTATGCACTTTTAAAATTTCCTTTCCATCTTGGGTTATCTATAATAACCTTTTGCTGAATCTGAAATCCAGTATAAGAATTCCATTCATTAGTGTATTGTGCTAGTTCCCAACAGTTCTGCTACCTTACCCCCATAGTGGATTTAGTGGCTTACATGTTGGGTGAGTTTCTTGTTCCTTTTTCTAAATGACCTTTGAGTATTTGTTATCATAGTACTAAGTGTACTTGGGCTTGAAAGAGACTGATGGAAAAAAAACAAACAAAATTATCATAACTGAATAAAGCAACAAATAAGAATAAGTATTAGAGATGCTTCTCTAAGCTTTCCTTAAATTCTTTCAGTACTCTTTAAATATGGGTATTCTTAAGTTTGGGGGGAAAAAAAGAAAATTGTTAGTGATTTTTTGCTTATATTCAAAATATTTGTTTTTCCTAATATGTTTCAAAATATTAACTTCCAAATGTCTGTGACTAAACATATTGCAATCATGTGCTTAGGGACTGTGTAACAGAGTAGCTAATGGCTCACTGTCAGACTCCTGAAATACCAAAGAGGTGAGAAGTTTTGTTGATCAGTGTCTTAATTGAGAAATGAAGGGCTTTTGACAGTAAATACAAAGCAAAGTATCAAGTTTTTGTACAGTTTTAACTTTTGTACAGCATATAGGTAATGTGTATGCCCTTGTGAAGCTATGCTGACTGACTGTTTCATGTTTGAATCCAGTTAACTGTAAATGCAAGCTTGCCTGGATCCTCTTCATATACTTTTTAATAAAAGTGGTTTTATGTAGAAGGAGGACATGAAGATGCTAAAATAGACATTTATAAAGGCCTCTGTGTGCCAGTTTAAGGAAAACAGGTAAAGTAGAACTTTCTATCCCAAAGAGGTAAACTTGCAAATTTTAATCATCTCGATAATGAATGTTGGGGTTGGGTTGCCTTCGTATTCTGGGTTAAACAGTTTCCAGTGGTGATTCAGAGTTAATGCTACCCGGAACTGCAGTGAGATATGTTAATAAATGAATGTGTTCAGTGCTCTCCTCTGCACTCCCAGGTGGGAAATATACCAAAATGATACAAGGAAAGGTGCAGAGTTTGCCAGAGGCTTCATAACTTGAGGGAGCACGATGAAGCATGTGTTGGCTTCCCTTTTCTTTCTGGACAGCAGTTAAGGACTAAAGCACTGTAGTCACTGTTGCTGGATTGCTGTCTTGCAGAATTTTATTTTCCCACATTCCTCTAAAATAATTTAAAAGAAAAATTACCTTTACCTAGTAGCTGGACAGCTGATGTACAGAGAAAATATTTATTATTTCTAACTGACTTAAAGTATTATATGCAATAATATAATACCTAGCAGAAAGTCCAGTGTATTGATTTAATAAAGAATAGTATTTTTCTGCTCTTCCATAGCTCCATACTTAAATTTTGTACCTGTTTCTTGAGGAGCAGTGTTTTTGAAGCTCCTCTAAAATTCTTCATGTGCTAGCTGGAACCTTTAAAGATTGGGTATGGAAGAGCAATGGAAAAGTAGGCCCCAAAATTCAGCTCAGACAAATAGTAGCAGGATGTGTTTTATCTTCTTTGCCTCTAGCATGAACTGATGAGGCAGGTGTGAATCTCTGCTGCTACCAGCCACATGTGTATGTTGAGCATTTGCCTCTGAGCTGGCTTATGTTTAGCCATCAGCTTCACCTGCTTGCAAAAGACTGACTGTGATGCTTGTGTTAGAGTAAAGGAGGTATTTTTTCTGAGCTTATGAAGGAAGGAAAACCAAAATATCTGTTTAAAATAGAAGTGAGTTCAGTTTATGGTTTATAGCATCTCGCTTTAAAACTTATGTGTTACCTAATTGCTTTGCATGCCAGCATGCGCTTCTGATCTGTCAGTGGCTTCTCTTGAATATTTTGTGAAATGGATTTTTTTTTTTTTTTTTTAATCCTTCCGTCATGCTACATGCTGTTATAGTGGAATGTGTTGAACACTTGCAGTCTTCAAAACCAGGTTAATTCTTGGGCCAAACAGTAATTCTAAAGTTCCAGAATCTAGGATCTAACCAAGTAAATTGGCTGTCTTAAACTCACTTGATATGTAACAGCATGTGAACACCTAGGCCTGTTTTAAGTTTGAAGACAATTTAAAGTGCATCTCTCTGATGTGATGGAATATCAATATGTGAAAATACCCTTGAATCACACTGGTCTTTTAGTGTGTACTTTAATAGGGTGAGAACAGGGCTGCTGAGATGTTTATTCTTGTAGATTGAATTGGAAGGTGGAAAGGAGAGCTGACAGGACACCTTGTGGGGATAACTTTGTGTGGAAGTTTTATACTGTGAGTATAAATCACTCATCACTCTTTTCATTCTCCAGAATTTATTAGTTCTAGGTTAACCAAAAATTATTTAAAAAATGGTATTGAAACAAGCTGCTGTTTGTAAATGCCAATAGGACCAGTTTTTGCCTTTTGGAGGCCCTTGGTGGTTAAAGAAGGGAGCAGAGAACATAGGATTTCTCACTCAGGATTGCAGCATGGTAGTTTAGAGCAGTGAATACCCCATGTTCCCTCTATAGGTGGAATGGGGTAATAACTTCTTGACTAATGTCTCACACCTTCAAATGAATGACTGAAACCAAGGTATTTTCTTGTATGTACTTGGAAGCTCAGTGTCTCTTAAGGTGCTGTGTATTTACAAATCATGTTACAGCTCTGCCCTTGAGGTGGATTTTTTTCATGTTGGAAAATACTGCACTAGGGCTGGATTTTAGTAAACCTTGAGCGTGGATCAGTAACAATTTGTCATGCAGTAATTACTCCATTTAGGATAGCTCCATTATTCTTTCCTCCTCCTGGGTAGCTGCATATGAAATGTACACTGAAAAGGGTTCATGTACTTTAAAAATAACTGTTTCAGTCTTGTGATCTAGTAAAAGGAACGGACACATGTGCATCAAGTATCACTTGCTTTCAAGACTTGATGTGAGAGAAGGAATACTAGAATCAACACAAGCATGGACAAAAGAAAAATCCCAATGAGGGAGTAAAAAGGCAACTCATTGGGTTTGAAACTCCTTCCCCTGTAGCTGGTTCTGTTTATGGATGGCTGTTGTGTTTGGATTACTTAGAATAGTAGCTTTGATTCTTGGAAAACTGATGGAGACCAGCTAGCTCTTTCCTTGACATCAGGAGTCTGTACTTCAAGGATGGTAAACTAGCTATTGTAATTGAGTAATACTTGAGTGTAGTTTATTCTTAACATTTTGGTAGTTGTAAGGAAGGTGCTAAATCACAGTATATGATAAGCTTGCACATAACATGAGCTATTTCATATTTAGTAGCGTTTGAGCTTGGCAAGGTTCCTATGAAGCAGAATCTCTGAGCTTTTTTATGCTGAGAAATGTGCTGTTGGGTGGTTATGATATTGCTGAACTTTATTCTGCAGTAGAAATTGTAAGGTGTAGGGAATAGCTGGTCATTAAACTGAAAGCCAATTATACTTGAAATGTGCTGTAAGAAATAATTGCTTCTCTTGGTGAAGGATTTTAATAAAGGGAAAGTGCATGTTCTTGAAGTTTAAAAACTTGATTATTAATGTCACTTCTGAACTGATGTTTAAATGTTTAAACATCGTGATGTTCTGATGTTTAAACAGTGTAGTAGCTTGTAACACCTGTCTACCAAGAAAAACAGATGCCAAGTGTGCCATAAGCAAGGGTAAAAACTGTTGCATTTCAGGTGCTTAAACATCTGCTTCAGTTGACATAGTAGTGTAATTATGAACGTTTATTTTCTGTAATATGTACCCAGACAGCTATTAAGTATTTCATTTTTCTTTGGCTCAGTGAAGCATTGGTTCCTTGAATTTCACAGGAGACAGTGGAATATGGGAGCACTCCAGAACTGTGCAGTGTGTTTTTCTTAGAACTTGTTGCTTGAGGATAGTTCATCTCAAGATGTGCAGAATTCGGTGTATTTCCAATTTTGGAAAGACAGATGTAAAATAAAAATGATTCAATAAATTTCAAAAACACATCTGAAGAAAACACTTAATCTCAGTACACAATGAGCCTGGCTTGATAGTTCTTTAGTCACTATCTGTGACTAGCTGAAGGAGGACTTTGCTAGCCTGAGGGTTAAGCTGTCTGTATGTTCATCTGCATTACTGTGTTCATGCAGCTGGGAAGAAATCCTTTAAGTGCTTTTCAGAAGCCTTTCCTATGTGCATTCGTCAAGAAAAGTGTATGGATTTCAAAGGTGTTCTCTAACAGTGGCCAGGACTCCTTGATGCTACCAATGGGCTACTTCTTCCCCACCCCCCTTCCCCGCAGTACTTTTATGTTCACGTTCAACTAGTAGCTCATTTTTAGAGGTTTATGTGACAGGAACCTAAAGCTTAGGTACTCTCACATTTGCTCCAGTTGACTGTTGAACATCAATACTCAGTCCTCAAGGAATCAAGTTTAAATGTTACTGTATTTTTCTTTCTCTCCATACTTCCTTTCATCATCCTATTCCCCATCTACTAGAACTTTCTTCAGTCTAACTTTTTTCTTGTATTTCAGGGAATACCTTGGGAAGCAGTTGCAGTCAGAACAACCTCAAACAGCCACTGCACGGAGCTAAATACTTCAGCCAGAGCATCATAGTTCGTTCTTTTTGCTTACAACTGGAATATATGTCTTTAATATCACGAAAACACTTTAGTCATAACTGCTAGTAGTGTGTAAACTTGCCAGCTGTCCTCCAGTGTTGTTGGCTTAGTAAAATTTGTTTGTTGTCTGATGAATATGCATATTGGATTCCTGCTGCATTCAGAATATATTTGAGTAAATATGACTATGTATTGCTTTTGTTTTATGTATTTATTCTCATAATAAAAAGTTAAGAGGTATTAATTCTAAATCAAAACCAGTCTAGAAAAATTGTTCTGAAGTGTTAGTAGTGTTGTCATTCCTTCTGTCCTACACAAAAAAAGGTAGATGAATTAAACACCTGTTTAAGTCTTTGGACAAACTAGTACAGTTTTGCCCTGCTTTGCTGTAAGAAATATAATGGCCTAAGGAGATTTTTGGTTATCAGTGTTGAAATATCTACCACATCGCAAAACAGTGTTAATATTGTAAATACACTAAATGTGCATTATATTACATAACATTACATTAAGGGGCTGGTAGCAGGAGGAATACATTTTTAAAAAGTGGCAAAGAAGTAGAGGAGAAAAATGGTGAACACTACTCTGAAAAAGATGGTAAAGTTAAGATTATTAGTGGAGCTTATAAAAATCCATCTTAAGGCACTAGACTATAGACTACTTGCTTTTTTTTTTTTTTTTTGTAACATGTACTGTAATGTTGAACCTTGAAATTTGTGGAATTTTGTTGACTGTTGCAAGTACTTGTAAATACTAGTGTTCCAGATTCGTTCTATAACCTATATATTTTGCTTACATTCTTCCAAATTCTATGGCTATTAGAATCTTTTCTGTATTACATATCATCTGATGCTAAAGAAAATCTAAGTACTTACACATCAAAGAGTAGGTTGGATGGGCCTGTGAGAAGAGTCTTGCTGTATATACAGGAGCTTGAGTGCTTACAGGCATTCATAATGTGATGTTGTTAGTCATCTTGTACGTGGCAAGTCTGAGAAACCCAGAATGTTTTGTAATCAAGTAAAAAAACAAGTTAGGAAAACTTTATTAGAGACAGTTTGGGTTTAACTAAACGTAGTCTCCTCTTCCACGTGAGAGAGAGACTTTTAGGGGTGATGTTCTGTTCCCACAAAAAAATCGAAGAGAAAGGGAGCAGCTGCTTGGCACTGAAAATTTTAATCTACTGCTTTAGAAATGACAGAAGTGCCACAGTCTTGCAAGAAAAAGCATTAATATTGCTGTGTCAAAGGTCCCTGTTCTTTAGATAACTATAAACAAAAGGAACTGTGCAAAATCACATAATGGTTAAGGTTGGAAGGGACCTCTAGAGATCACAGCCCTCTGCGCTCTGTCATTTGGCCTGTTCTTGATCTATCCTGCTACCCACTCATCTACCCTACACTTCCAGAGCTTCCTATGATGATAGTATGGGAGCTGGAGGTGAAAGCCTTGCTGAAGTTAAGGCAGACAATATCTACTGCTCTCCCCTCAGCTGGCCAGCCAGCCAGTCATCTCATCATGGAAGGCTATCAGGTTGGTTAACAGCAACTTCTCCATCGTGAATCCGTGCTCATTACTTCTCATGGTCGCCTTTTCCTTGACATGCCTAGAGATGGTCTTCAGGAAGAGCTTCACCATCACCTTTCCAGGTGAGGCTGGAAGTGAGGCTGACTGTCTTGTAGTTTCCTGGGTTCTCCTCCCTCTGCCCTTTTTGAAGATGGGAGTGATGTTTACTTTCTTCCAGTCCTCTAGCAACCCACCTGTTCTCCCTGACTAAAGACAGTAGAGAGTGAATGCACAATAACGCTCACTCAGTCCCTTTGTACCCACATCACCAGTGCATTCCATCTGGGCTTATAGATCTCTGTGTCCAATTTGCCTAAGTAAGTTCTAACCCAATGTTCTTCATTCAGGGAAAGTCTTCCTCTCTCCAGATTTTCTCTCTTATCTCTGGATTCTGTAGTTTGTGGGGAATAGCCTTTGCAGTAAAGACTGAAGCAAAGAAGGCATTTAGTATGCTGCTTTCTCTGTACCCTCCAGTACCAAGGCACCCTTCCCCGTTAGCAGTAGACCCGCATTTTCCCTTGTTTTCCTTTTGCTGCTGCTATATTTCTAGAAGCCCTTCCTGTTATCCCTGACATCTCTTGCTAACTCTGATTCCCAAAGGGCCTTGGCCTGCCTCGCTGCATCCCTGCATTCTCTCACAATGTTCCTATATTCCTCCCATCTCTCCCTTCTTCCATGTTATGTATGTTTGCTTCTTCTGTGTAAGCTTTACCAAGAGCTCTTTGCCCAAGTCTCCTGTCTCCCTTTGCTTGACTTGTAGGCATGTACTCATCCTCAGCTTGGAGAAGATGGTGCTTGAGTATTAGCCAACTCTGCTGGACCCCTTTGTTTCTTGAGCCCTGGCGCAAGGGATTCCTCCAAGTAGGTTCCCAAAGAAGTCAACCTTAGCTCTCTTGAAATTCAGGGTTCCAATCCTATTTCTTGTCCAGCTTCCTCCTCACACAATCTTGAACTCCAGCATCTGGTGGTCACTGCAGATGAGACTGTCCTTGACTGTCACATTTCCAAACAGACCCATTTCCCTCTGTTAGCATAAGGTCCAGCAGCACCCCTCTCCTTGTTACCCCATCTACCACCTGCATCAAAAAGTTATCTGCAATGTTCTGCAGGAACCTCCTGCACTGTCTCTAGCTGTGTGGTCCTCCCAGCAGACATTGGAGTGGTTGAAGTCCCCCGTAAGGAGCAGGGCCTGTGATTGTGAGGCTTCTTACAGGTGCCTGTAGAAGGCCTCATCCACTTCCTGGTCAGGAGGCCTGTAGTAAACTCCCACCACCGTGTTGCCCCTGTTGGTCTGCCCTTTAATCCTCACCCACAACACTTGCAAATCATGCTTCACTCTCCCCAGAGGATGCTCTGCCCAGAGGCAGATCTCCATATGTTCCAGCTACTCTCTCATGTAAACAGCAACTCCACCACCTCACATTCATGGCCTGTCCTTCCTAAAAACCTCAAAGCCATCCATGGCCATGTTTCAGTCATGAGAGCTGTCCCACCATGTCTCAGCAATTGTGATGAAATTGTGACACTGCAACTGCACACACATTTCTAATTCCCCTTGTTTATTCCCGGTGCTGCATCTGTTCCCATAGAAGCATTTGAGTTGGGTTCTCAGCGTCCCCTGCTTCTAGCTGGGGAGGCTGTAGCTTGACTGTGTGGGCCTTCAGTAGCTCTCCCGTTTAGCTGTGTTCCCTCTCCAGGCTCTGGGCATCCTTTCCTGGCTCCAGTGTTAAGCTGGCGTGAATGAGCCTTTTCTGTCAGATTCAGATGACTAAAACACAGCTTCAGTTTGTAAAACTGCCAATGTAGGGGTCACAACTAATTGCTTGATTACCATATACTGCTTGATACACAAACTTGGGGAAAGATGCTTTGGATAGCAATTAAAAAGGTGAAAAATATACTTTGACATATAAAACTGAGTAGAAAATAACTTTTAGAAGTGTTCTTATTTCTGCTAAATTTTGTCAGTGTTGCAACTTTCTTTTGGCTAAAAGATCCCAGAATATTCTAATCTGAAAACAGTTACATAAGTTAAGAATCGCTTTGAATTTGTCTTCCCCATCTAGCACACTTGTAGTGAGCCATTCCACTCCTATGCAAATGTATGGGTATGAGTGTATCATTCTAATTGGAAAATGCTCTAAATTCTAGCTTTAATACTTGTTGGGGAATTAGTTCTGTTAATTTAGTATTTCTAATTTTATGTTTTTTAATATACACAAAATGATCATAACTGTTCTGAATAAGGCTGTGTGAGGAAGTTTAAGGTGTAAGGAAGTTTAATAGGATATTTGAGGACATACCTTTGTAGCATCATCAGCATCAGTTGATAATTAAGATACTGAAATACATCTTGGACATTTTCAACTTATGATTCCTTGGTATGCAGTTCACAAAGTCTATATTTGGTTATACTTCTGAATATCACTCCTCTATTGCTATTCTGTTTTTTAATGTCAACTAATTCTTTCAATATTATACACCAATATTTTTCACAACTGGTATTGTTTTCCAATTTAATTTACATAACAATGTTATGTGAAATGGGTAATAGGTGAGACTTATAAAAATAGGTAATTTTTTTTTTCCATTGATAAAATAAAACTTTTCCATCCTCTGTCTTTTTGGATCTTACTACCTTTTGCCTTATGTTCTTTCAAATTTTTATCCTGCCTCTAGATCAAGTATTTGTATCCTACTGAAGGCAGGCTAGGAAGCCTGTTTACAGGTCATTTTTAGGGTGCATTAAGAAGAGCATCTCCAGCAGGTTGAGGGAGGTGATCCTGCCCCTCTACTCAGCCCTGGTGAGGCCACATCTGGAGCACTGTGTCCAG
>JAUBNY010000878.1:1431107-1441867 GCA_032275445.1 Crypturellus soui
GTAGAAGAGCACTGGAGTTCAATGAAAACCAAGGCCTGGGGCCACAGTTCTGCAATGAGCTGAACACTACAGCAAGTGCGGTGGCCATGGGACTGGTGCTCAATGAGGCTGTAAAGGAATGCTCCCTCTTCTGCAACAACAAAACATATTAAACATACCGCATCAGATAAGCAGCCAGACATGCTTTTGAAACACAGGGTATTATATTATATTGGGATGAATCTGTTTTCATTGTAACTACTCATCTGGCTACAGCTAATGTGTCTAACAGATTAGACCCCATCTTATTTTCCCCTTCACTTGGCTTTCAACTATTTGTTAATATGAATATTAATAAGAATATTCATACATTTCTAAGCACACTTTATTTATAAAATAGCAAACCTCTAAATTATGTGGAATTTGATGTTGAAGATTCTTGATGCATTCTATTTTTCTGTATGTTCAAAGAACATTAATTCAGTAATAACATCAGAAATGTAATTGCCCTGAACATGTTGCTGTCCAAAGCTGCAGGCAAAAAGGCTGAGAGGTTGGAGGATTTAAAAGCCATCTCTCCTGCTTACACTTGGGGCAGGTCTTTGAAGGCTGGAAAGGCTCTTAGCTTTTCCCTGTGAGACTTGAGAAGCGCTCGCTCATGGCTGCAGGCTTGGAAATGCTTCTGGGCACTGGAGTTCAATTGCCCGTGGAGTTTGGGTCATGGATCCATCAGTTACCACATCAGAAACAGAGGGGGTTATTTGTTTTGTGTTTAATGACTGTCAGCTCTTTGTTCATTAATTTTAAGACCAATTCAGACCAATTCATCCATCCATTCTGTGCCTACAATGCTGTAGTTTATTATTTGTTTTGTTTGTTTTCTTTCTTCTCCCTTCCTCTATTTAACTAATACAAAACAGATGTTGAAATAATTTCCCTCATGGTGCTTAATTTAAAACTTAGCTTAAATAAAAGGCACTTATGGTTTTTCACTGTAGCTGATGCAATTAAAAAAAAAATCTTTCCTGCACTCAGGAGGGAGAGAATTCTTGAATTTGCATAAGTCTGCAAAAAAGGGCAAAAAAACACACAGGAAAGCATTAACTTTATTTTTCATAAGGACAAACTTGACCTGCAGCGGTCAGCGGAGGTTATTCCAGTTGCTGCTCTGAGTTTAGAGTGAGCTATCCAGCGGGTTTTCAAGGTGCACGATGTCTTGGAGCTATCCCTCACTGCCGCTGCGGGAAATGCTCAGCACTTTATGGACTTTGATCAAACTGATCGTGATTAAGGACTTGGGTCTGTGTCCTCCAAGGCATTTAGTCATTTGCCTCCAATTTCTACATGGAACAGGCAGCGTATGATAGATAAAATATGCAACTATGCATAAATGGAGCAGCCTGTTCTGTATTAGTCCCTGTATGTGTCATAAATATCCATCCATAAGTCTCTTTCTGGAGCAATATTACTTTTTGTTTCTACGAGGAAGTCATTGACATGCTTATGCTCTAAATCAAAATCAGTTAAAAAATAAACAGAGCAGAGCTGTGTGGTGCCAGAAATAACCGAGTTATAATTTATTAATTTGACAGACTACTGTCTAGCCCGTGCCCAATTCTGCAAAGAGAAGCTGTGCACTGTAAGCACCCGGTAACAGCAGAACGTCAATATGCCCATAGCCTCGCGTGCAGAGTCTCCCAGGAACTCAGGAAAGATGGTGCTTGAGTCATCTGTGGGGATGCTAGTGAAGGCAGCTGGGGAGAAGAACACCGCTTGTTTGTACAGATGTGAGGCTGTTCATTCATCAGCATGTTTGCACTCTCTGAAAATACAGAAATGATGCATTCACATCGGAGGACCTCTTAAAGGAGCACTTTGCACAGTATGGGGATATAGATGGTATGTAATAACGCTGAGTCTTGTGCATTTTAAACTTGTTCGTGAAAGGCGGAATGGTTTAAAAAGTAACAGTATGTTTTTTGGTAGACAGATGAAAAACTGGGAAAGTTCTCTCAAAATACTCCAAATACATGAAAAGATTGAAAATACTTTATTTCATTTTCGGTCAAATGTTTCTATTCTACCGTCTACTTAGAAACAAAAATGATTTGTCACTATATTACAATGACTACTTTTTTACGGAGTACTACAATCTGGTCAACATTCAGTTATTTGAATTAGTACTTCTGTGGCATGGGGAACAACAGAATATCAAAGTGTGTGCTTTGCCTGTGTTTTATCTGCATTTTCCTTAGCAGTTTTCCTCCTGTCTGTTATAAAGGAGCAGAAAATACAGGTGCTGGGCAGAGAGAGCTTTGAATCTTTGAATGACCAATAGCCAGGTAACACAACCACAGACTAACAAATGGACATTTTTAATTCAATTTATTTATAATAGTGTGAGGGGAGGTATAATGCACAAGGCAGAATATTTCAGTTCAAATAAGCACTGGTAAGAGTTGTCGATGACATTAGAGAGCTGCTGAGAGCACATTACTGTTTTTTCTCAAAGGCAGGGGAGCCAGCACTCCTTTTACACATTAGCTCACATTTGTTAAATGAGCAAGGCGCCTCTTGACATCTTTTTCAGAGTGTGGTTCAGTGGGAACTGAACCATCCAGATAGGCTGAATAGTGCAAACAGCAACTGTTACAGCTGAAGCCAAAGCAGCTCATTTAGGTAGGAAGCACAGGACACTTCAGAAAACTAAGGGCTTCTTGTGGTGTTTTAGTCATGACTAAGAGCTAACTTGGGAAAGGAGAAAGGATTAAATGGGGAAAAACAGGAAATAATTGCTGTGGCCTGGAGGCGTCAAAATGGTCATAGCCCCTTTCCCAGTAATCTGCAGGGCAAGAACAGAGAGGAGAAGGGCTTGGGATCAGCCCTTCCTCAGAGAGTTTGTCCATCTACCTCTTTATCAACCTCTCTCCAAAGTTATAGGAATGACAGAGAGATGGAGCACGCCTCTCAGACTGCTTGGAAAAGGAAGGATAAATAGATATATAACAGGATAAACACAAGCGAAAGGATTTTGTTGAGCTTTAAGAACATCTAGATGTTTTCAGAGCTGATTATGTTGTCAGACTTTTCAAGGTTTTTAGCAGGGAAGTGGGTAGGCAGTAAGATGAGGGTATTCATAAGTTTCCTAGCAGTTTCTGTCAAAATAAATGTTATTTTGTTAACAGAAGCATCAGTAGTGCCTAGGTATTGTATAGAAACATGACTATATTTTCCCTTCATATTGAAACAACTTTAGGATAAGCAAGGTCCAAGATCACATTTACTTATCATATATATTCTAGTTACAATAAAATGGTTATGTTTTTAAAAGGCTTAGGAGATTTATGGATCTGAATGATATTCTTCTGTAACAGCTTAAGCATTAGAAATGCCATTTTCTTTGGAAATCAGGGGCACTTAAGCACTTACCTGCTTTTAAAATTATATTCAAAGATTTGAAAGATATGTGATTTATGGATAAGCAAGCAACTCTGAATTAAATAATATTTTAAGCTGGTTTCAAGGTTATTCTGAAATGTACCTAAACGAAACAAGCCCAAGGTGTCCAAGTTTATAATCATGTCCATAATTTTCTTAATATATTTGCATAAATATGCATTTTGAATGCACATTTTAGGCTGTGTTTTTAGAATGGTCTTGAAATATAAAATATTTAATATGTTCTAACTATTCTCCTCTCTCTTCTCCCCACCACACACATCTTTTCTCTCCACTAATTGCTTTTACTGTTGTGTGAATAGTCTTTATTTACCTTTAAGAAAAGACATGTGTTCTTGTTTTTCACAAGGGTGAAGCCTTCTTAGGGAGAATATGCAGCCAGTAACCCAGAAGTCACCTGGTATACAGGCCTTCTGCTTTAAGGGCTTCTTTTTGGTCAGGTATATAAACTGCATTTTTCACAGCCCTAGTTAATGCTCTTATCATCAGACCATGGTCATTCTTGTGCAGAGAAAACAGGGAGACCTGCTCTGCAGTGCAGAACTGCAAAACCTGTTTTGATGACAAACAGTATGGGAATTGATGTATGACTACTGTACTACTGGACAGCTGTGAAAGCAGCTAGATGCATGGTGTATTCCACAAATCACCCATTTCCACTAGTGAATTCCCAGTATTAAATCAAGTCTTTCCTATTGCACCGTTCAGTTTCCACAGTCAAAAAGATTTCTGATGGGAACTTTCCAGCTGCATTCTGGGACAAAACAGATCACATTGTACCTTGTTAAATAACTGTGTTATAAGAATTAATTATAATAATCTCTCTCAACTTGTAGATGAGCACAAGATAAATTCTTTCCCCTCTTGATCTCCATTCACTCTGTTCCAGGCTGTTGGACAAACAGCTTGATGTATTAAACCAAAGACATTTTTATTATCACCCATAACCTCCATGGCATAAATTACATACCTTTTCCTAAAAAAAAAAAAAAAAAGGCAGGAAAGAAGTAAATGCCATTTCAAAAATGCATTTTAAAAACACCTTCATCATATTTCCAAGGGGAATAATATAATATCTGATCGTGCAGCCTGCTTTTTGGCAAAGAAGCTCTGGCTTGGCAGTCCGTAGTGAAAGCCTCCCCTGCCGCTGGTATGTTGATATGATGGGGTGAGGGGCTCCAGGCAGTACCTTGGCAACTCCAGATCTTGTGTTAAGTCCTTAGGGACTTGTCTAAGGGTGGGATGCCTGAGGACTACTAGTCAGCCCCAAAGTACTTTCAACTCTAGACAAACTTTAAGATAAAAATAAAAACTTAAGAAACCCTTTCTCCTTTTAAAGACAGACTTAGATAAATGACATGATGAAATGCTACGCTGCTACCTCTCATTCTGGATTTGCTTTTCGTCAGTGTGATCCTGAGGCTGGGGAGTGACATCCTCCAGGAGCCATAGCTTGTCCAAGGATTTAATGAGAATGGTAATGGTAAAAAAGCCCTTCCTGGATTCTTCTGTTTCTTCTGTTTCTGTTTTCTTAATTTCTACTTTGTCATAATAATGATGTTTCAATAATTCTTTGATTCTTCTTTTAACAGACCTTTGGCTGAATATATAGGTCTGCTAAGTGAGTTACAGTGAATAGTTATCTCGACTACTAATGCAATTTGAATCATTGCATTTAAATGAGCATTTGGCTTTAGTCAAACTAGTTTATTTTTCAAGTTAATTTCTGATACTTTTCCCCAAGGAGCACATCATGCATGCTTTTTATTGAGAATCATCCTAATTACAAATAGAAACAAGATATATCTTCAGAAAGGGAATATTACAAACCTCCTGTATCTCATCATGCAATAAACTTCTTTTCAAATGCAGATGTAAATGTATTAATTACAAACTAACTTATGCCACAATTTATGAAATTAAATCAGATGTGTAGCACACCTATGTAAGTTATCTTCACTGAAGTCTTTAAACTCTGGTCTTCACCAGAGCTTACACAGAGAGGATACACCTTACATAAATCATAGATGCTCTTCCACTAGGGTGCTACCAAGCTCCTATTTCCCTTGTCTCCCAAGGCAACACTTAGCTGGTCCAAAGAAATGAAATTGTTGTTCTGACACCATAATACCATTTCACAAAGCATATAGGAACAAATTGTAGACATGTCATCTTCTGAGTGAATGTTCTTGAGTTCATCCTGCCTGGTCTTGCTTATTTTACAGAGGCTTCTTGCAGTTCCTCCAACACTGGAGCCACTTGTTGGCTGGGAACCTAAAGTTTATCCATGTTACAGTGACTGAAAAGTAGTGAGGGAATGGCGTCGATGATTAGTTTGAAAGATTTCAAACGTGGATATATGATGTTTGAGGGAAGCGGCCCTTAATTGATCCTATCAATAGGGCAGGAATATACAAAGCACGTATAATTGTGTCTCTCAAAACATCTATAAAAAGGGTTTTTTGTTTCTCTTAAGTACACAGAATGAAACAGAAGGTGAAATTCTACTCTGTTAAAGACAATGATATGGCTCTGGCCATGAGAAATTGTAGCATAAAGAGCTATTTTCTCCAGGAGTGAGCTGTTGCCCTGGAGTAACTCCATATAATCTTTTCAAAATTCTTTCAAGGATTCCCTGGTAAAGATATTCCCTTCTGAGGGTTAATTATGGTGCAGAGCAGAGGCTGATTGTAAATGTTTTTTATTTTATTTTTTTTCCATAAGCTGAGGGCTAGATTTTCTGTACCAAAAGTGTTTTTACACCAGAGAAGTACCACTTTTATCTTCTAGCCCTGAACTGTTGAAAAGGTTTGTACTTTGGCATTGGGATAGATATGAATTGGGAAATTTTATATTTCAAGAAAATCTTGCTGGGTCAAGATCGCAAGATCAAGGTCAGTCCCCTGCTGACTGTTGAGTCCAGCAGTTGCATGCTTGTTCTTTTCTGCTTCTCAAGTTTGGAAAAATAGTCCCCGAGTTCCTTGTTTCTCCACGACATCTAGAAACTTAAAGACTCAAGCCCTCAAGATTTTCACATGAATCTGCTTCTTACTCATGCATTTAGGTTCACTACTAGTATTAGGATGAGCTGCATAAGGAAGGGTTACAGAACAGCTACTACAAACCATGCACATGCAAGAAGAAATAGCTGAAAAAATCTGTACATTTGTCAAAATGTGCATGGTCTTTCACCTATCAGATTTCAGCTTAAGTGATGCATGTTCTACAGATATGGTATACATCTCTGGCTGGATGGCAGAGCTCAGAGTTGTGAGAAACAGTGCTGAGTCTACTTGGAGGCCTGTGGCCAGTGGTGTCCCCCAAGGGGTCAGTACTGGGCCCAGTACCATTCAAATTGTTCATCAATGACTTGGATGAGGGCACAGAGAGCACCTTCAACAAGGACAAGAGCAGGGTCCTGCACTTGGGCAGGAATAACCCCAGACACCAGTACAGAGTAGGGGTTTACCTGCTGGAAAGCAGCTGTGCAGAGAGGGATTTGGGAGTCTAGTTGACAACAAGGTAACCATGAGTCAGCAACGTGCCCTCTTGGCCAAGAAGGCCCATGGGATCCTGGCTGCATGAGGAGGAGCGTTGCCAGCAGGTCGAGGGAGGGGATCCTGCCCCTCTGCTCAGCTCTGGTGAGGCCGCACCTGGAGTATTGGGTGCAGTTCTGGGCTCCCCAGGACAAGAAGGACATGTTGCTTCTAGAGAGAGTCCAGCAGAGAGCCATGAAGATGATTAAGGAACTGGAGCATCTATCTTATGATCAAAGACTAAACAAGCTACCCCTGGAGGAGCCTGGAGAAGAGAAGATTGAGAGGGGATCTTGTTAGTGTGTACAAGTACCTGAGGGCAGAATGAGAATGGGTGGTAAGTGGTAAGTGGTAAGACAAGGGGTAATAGGTATAAACTGAAACACAGGAAATTACATCTCCCTGTGAGGAAGAACTCCTTTCCTGTGAGGGTGTGGAGTCTCCTTCTCTGGAGATCTTCCAAACCCACTGGATGCCACCCTGTGCCACGTCCTCTAGGGGTCCCTGCCTGAGCAGGGGAGTTGGACTGGGTGATCTTTAGAGGTCCTTTCCAAACTCAACTATTCTTTGTTGAGTTTGTGATATCTGTGTGCATGCTGTCCTGCCACTTACTTTAGAAGGTTAAACCCTGGAGGTGGGCTTTGGGACCCCCTTGCCTAGCTCTTGGGTCATGGGGAGAGCCTAGAGCCAATGGAGTGCCAGACCTTTGGCATGGATGTTAATCCATTTGTCAGGATGGCATGTTCAGACTAACACAGCCCTTTGCAGGCCTTTGAGCTCAGACACAGGAACTAGCAGCTGGGAAGGTGACACCTGTATGTCCCTCTTCAGCTGCAAATTGACATATCCCATTTGAGCTCAAACCTGACCATGTGCTTATTCCTTTTCCTGCTTGTGCGGGACAGATTTTAACACATATGCTGGAGTCTGGGTTAGGATTTTGAAATTTAGGATATTAGGATATTTGGACTGGTGACACCTTCCCATACTTGAGCTAATGTGCCTGGTGTCATACCCACCAAGAGGTCTGTCTTAAAGAAAATTGATTCATATCAAAGCTGCTGAGATCTGACAAAAAGCAGCCAGGTGCACAAGCATCAACAGTGTCTGTCTGCAGTGAAAACCTGCTATGGGCACACTTAGTATTTCTCTGGAAAGCTGGATTTCATTTTCAAGTGCAGAAGAAGCTATCTGAAAGTGTTCGGGATCAATCAGTTTCATAAAGACACGCAGGGAGATTCAGGCCTGGAACTTATCATCTTAACTATATCGCACATAAGAGGTTTGGGAAAATATTATCCTCATGAAACAATAAATTAGAGACTCCACTGCCATGCTATCTTTGCCACTTCCGAGAAATGTGCTATGAGCTTCTGATAGGGTTTTGCAACAGTAATAATGATATTATTCATGGAGTAGCATTGTTCCAAATTAATCTGAGATATAGATTTTTTAAAAGTTAAATGTTAAAACTTAAATCTTTTTTTTAAGAAGCTTAAATCTCTGAGTTATTAGACTGACGAAATTTTAGTAACATTCTCGGTTACCTGGGTAATCTTTTCCAGTTCTACCTATTTCAGAAATGTAAATAAATAAATAATAAAATATGAAAAAGCTTTTGTGTGGGATAAGGAACTCCTCCTACTTCATCAGTGCTCACATGGTAGCATAACAAAAGTTTTCCAGAATCCGAGTTACTCTTATCCTGTGTTGCCATTGCACAATGAGTATGACAGAGCTCTGCTAGGCTACCAAAATGCCCAGTCCACGTAATGAGCCAGATCCCACCTCCACAACTAGGCCCCATAAGAACAAAGAACAAGGAGGTGATCTGTGTCTGAGGTACTGAATCCAAGTGTATAGATGCCAGGGATGAACCACAAGGACCACCATGGATGTTGTCCTTGTTGGTGGCGTCTAGTTTTGCACTGTGTGTCTTTTAAAATAAGTATTAGTAGAGCAGTAACTGCCTCTGAAGTATAGTGAAAACAAAGGAATAATTCATCCTTCATCTGGTAACTTAGAAATTTCAGAAATTAATTTCTACCTCTTCTCTATGGTTTGCTGCTTCCATCTCCTGTGTTATTTTTAGGATTACTGCTATACCTCTCTGGTTCAGTTGCTTGTTATGACTTCTCTTTAGCATTTTCATTTCCTCACATAACCCATTATGTTGCAAACTGTTATATGGATTTTTTTTACATTGATGTATTATGCGTAAATGCTGCAGATGGCCATTCTGTATTTTGTAGGAGTTGTGAGCAGGTATTTGTGTTTGGAAGAAGTTCCATCAAATACTTGGTAAATCTGTAGCTCTTGTAGCTTCACATTACAACCAAAATTAATTACAAGTTCTATAATCGCTCAGAAAAGCTGAAAGGGGTAAGAAAATCTATTAATTTATTATCCTTGAGCAGATGGCTTCTGAATTCACTGTCATGTGGGAGTAAATGTAAACAGGCTCAAGAGAAAAGGCACAATGAATCCACATCTTACTGTGTTCACTGGTTTTCCTCTTGTAGCTGATGAACATTTTTTATTACTCTGTGAGAAGATTAAATGGGAAGATAGTTATGAGTGTCCCTAGTACCTCTTATAATGCCTCTTTTACATTATTCTATCAGTGATAACTTGGACTTCCTAAATCCAAGTTTTCCAAAGAAGTGGACATCTAATTAATCTCTGAATCATGCAGATACCGGTAGAACAATGCAGAGCTCTCTTGCAGATTTTAAGGTTTGATGTTGTAATAACCTTCAACGTTTTAAAAGGTTGCTGTTACAGTACAGTGAGGCTTTAGGGATATATATTTTAAATTCTTGAGTATTTTATAGATTTATAAATTTATAGATTTATTGAAGATAGATTTATATAGAGATTTATATATAGGTATAGTATTTTATGAAAACTGTGTGCTAAAGATAGCTGTTCACAACATACACTTGTTATACCTGAGTCCTTAAAAATGATGACATTTAGTAAAAAATTATCTGTGTTAAAACCCTGTACTATGTGATTCATCAATTTATACTTCTTCTAAGTACTTAACAAATAGTGCTATATTAAATACGATTATTTTATAAAGAATTACCTCCTTTTAGCTGTGTTTTTATTTGGTTAGTCTTTACTTCTGAGCAGTCTTTTCAAAGAGAAGATGCATTCATGAGTTTTTAGTTTTTTTCCACAGAGTTTGTGGTCAGGTGGAACTTTTAGCAAAGTCCATAGCTATACTGATGCAGCCTTATTTTTTTAGGTAACCTTCTTCCCTTTAACTTATCTTATAGTATTCACTTGCTAAAGTGCACTCTGTTCTAATGCCACACTTAAAGCAAGGGCACAAAGTTAATGTTATTGCTGCTTTTAGGGACTAAATCAGTGCTAGGGGCAAGATGGGTTATTCCTTTGAGGAGGAAAAACTGCTTACAGCTTATTCCCAAGGAACACAGAAATGAGACTGCATTTCTAAAAGATGCAAATGGAAGGCATTTTTCTAGCTCACACTTCTGAGCCTCTTTACAGCTGGCCTGCTGCCCCAAAACAAATGCCTCATCGTTTCTACTCCATGCCATGCTGGCATTACGCTTTTTTAAAAAATTCCTCTAACTTCCTTACCTAAAATGAGAAGTAGGCACCCTGACAATCAAACTTTGATGGTACTGAAGAGGACAATGTGAAAAAATTGATTGCCCCTATCTTCCTCCCTTTTCCCCAGGGGTTTTCCATTTCTGGTAGAATAACACATTTTATTTGACTTCACATGAAATATTTCATTTTTCTGCTCTTGCT
>JAUBNY010000878.1:1444134-1460752 GCA_032275445.1 Crypturellus soui
AGAGCCAAGGATGTCTCTAGGCTGGCAATTTATCACTTTTAATGTGTTAATGCTGGCTCCTGACAATGCCAAAAATACCCAGTCTCCGATGGACTATCCTGGGAGTGAATCAGACTTGTTCTTCAGTAGGAGCCAACATCCAGGCGGGCAGCCTGGTCCATCCCAGCAGATGGAACACGTGCCAGCAGCTCGTGTGTGTTGCACAGGTCACATCCCTTCTTGGGTGTTTTACTGCCTAAGATATTTTATTTTCTCTCGCAACCCGCCACGGGTGGGTGACTGCAGGTGGAGACAGACGCTGCCTGTGGGTGAGATGGGCCCTGAGAGACACTCAGATCCTGCAGATGCCAAGCGGGCTCTCTCCGTACAGAGATGCCGCTTTCAATACTGAACCAAGAGCAGGATTCACGATGTACATTAGTGCATGATCTACAGTCTTGCATCCTGCTGGGTTGGAGTGAAAGAGGTCTCTTGTTTTTTATTTTTATTTTCTCCATTCTCTTCCATTTGTCTCGAATGCCATGGGTGTAAACATCTGTTGGGTAAGACTACCGTGTGCATTTTTTTTCCCATTTTGGTTTATTATTTTCCCTTCTTGAGGAGAGATCAAGGAAAACCCATCTAAAAAAACAAACAAACAAAAAACCACAAAACATTACCCATAATAGAATGTTATGTTACAGTTTTGAAAGCTTTAAGTTCACAGAAATCCAATACCTAAATGCTGCAAACTTGTGGAAGACTTACTGTTGACTTGACGCTGCCTTTGTGACACACAGGCAAAGCCTCCTATACCAAATAGCAGTGAAACTTGTGTATATCCTTGGATAGCTTTGCTGTTTACATAAGGATGTTTTTAAAGACACTTATGCTCCAGGGAATTCACTGTGCAGCTCAGAAAACACAGGATAATTCCATTTTAATTATAAATACTGTTTCTTCATTACTGGATGCTCAGAAAAACTGTAAAAAAATCTGATTTCATAATATTTTAATTAAAGAGAATACAAAATAAATAAAAAAAACCCCATAATCACAAATTAGAGTTAATGGCTGGGGAAATATTTTGTTGATAAAAAAAAACCCAAAGAAATACTAGGAATGAAACAATAGCATCTTGAAAACAATGAATTTATAGGAAGAAAATATGATTGAATGTCTCCCTAGTTTCATATTCCTGTCTCATTTTTTTTTCTGTACTCCTTGCATTCCCCTTTCCTTTTCCTGTGTTTGCTACATGTTCAGTCCCACTGCAGTCAAAATGATCTGAGGTTAAATTCCTCCAACAGCAGAACTGTAGACTCCTAATTTCCACTTAAACACCTGTGTAGTGAGGGCAGATAGCTTACAAAAAAAGATATCTGATTTTTATTCATCATCTTTAGAATGTAAATGTAATGGTCTGAAAATAGTGTAATTAATTGATTAAATTGATTAATTGATACTATGTTTTTTGTAATGTTCTTTCACTTTTTTACAAATAAGATGCTGGTAGCTCTAAAATCTGTAGCATTAACATTTAGGTATCTAATAGAAGAATTTATTTTGAAGTATTTCCTAAACTGAATTTATTTTTACTCTTTTAATTAGATTTTATTTTCAATTTTTTCTGTTGGTCTTGATTACTTATAAGAACAATATTTACCCGGATGTGACTCTGATCTTTGGTTAGTAACATTGTATTTAGGCTTACAGGGATATTGATGGGATCAAATAATTTATTTTTGTTTTAAAGCAAGGGAACTGTAATTTTGGAAAGAAAAATGCCGCTATTCTCTCTCCCAGTTGGTTCCCATTGCTCTTTTTTTTTTTCTAGAATCCCTTGTAGGAACTTACCACCTGTTGAAAATTAAAGATTTGTTTTTTTTTTTCCTGTTTGAATATGTTGTTTCATGAGAAATTTAGCATTTATCTGGAAGTTAATTTAGACTGTCTAAGGAGTGCTTATCTTATTTTGCTTATTTTAGAGACAGATACAGTCTGTCTGGGGGGAAAGCTTGCTTTTAAAATTCTTTGGAAAACTTGGGCAATTTTAACTAAAAACAGACCAATATAAAACAATGTAAAGGTTAATTTTAACAGGCTGCATTTTGGGTATTGTTATGACTTCTAAGTATTCCTGAATAGCAATTATGTATTAATTGATTGTCTGATTATCTGTGTTTTGGAATTGCTATTTTGAATAATGCAGAAAATAAACCTGCTGATTGCACACTGCCAAATTGATCTACTTTATTAACCTAAACATTTCCTTTAATGTAACTATAATTTAAAAAAAAAACAAAAAAGATTTGTTTGCACAGATTTCTCTAGGTTTCATTAATCCCAGTTAAGCCATGTTATCAAGCCACAGTGTGTTGCAGGTTCCTTAATGCAGATATGGCCTGCTGAAAATCATTGACAAATACGAGTTGTAGGTGGGTTAAATGTAAGCAAAGTTGAACTAATCAAGCAATGAAGAGGCAAAATATTGTTTGGCCAATCTGAAAATAGTTGGATGAATGCAATCCAAAGGAAAGCAGGGTTTGAACTACTATAGCTATGCATCCAGCTACAGTTGAGGACTCTTTGGTTTCTGCAGAAACCTGCAGTCTGTGGTGGACTGTGTTCGTGAAACCTGGGCTAAGCTGATGTTGCTGCCTCTAAATCCTGCAAGTTGACTCAAGCTGCAAATGAAGCTGTTTGTACCAGCACAGTTAGGCTGTTTGTGGGCCAAGCAGAGGAGCTAGAAGATAATTGTGTTACAAGGACACAATAATTCTCTAAGATAAACTCAATGTAGTACAGGACCATATGCCTTAGTGGCCAGGGTCCTGTTCAAACCAGAAGGAAGTGCATGTAAAGCTATCCAGGCTGTGTTTTATAACAACTTATGCACACTGGATCTGATCCATCAGCACAAGTGAGCTTTACTTTTAGTGCAAGAACTGAAATTAAAGATTTTTTTTTGTTACTCTGTTTTCTTGGCCACATTAATTTTAATATGTACCTGGATTCTTTTTCAGGACTGATTTTAATTTGGAGAGTACCTAGAACTACAAGAAAACCCTGAGATGTCTAAGTAATAGGGATAAGGTAAATCTGGCAATGTACACCCCAAGACGCTGGGATTGGTACAGAGATTATTCGCTGGATTAACTTCAGCATTCAGGGAATTTTCTTGGAGCCTAGTCTTCCAGACTGGTAAATTATCTTAATGAAGGAAGCCAATACAAATGGACATAGTGTTGTGTCAGATCAGTGATCCCTGGCTTGAACAGCTGCTCTAGCAACCAAGTAATGAAAAATCACAGTTGGAAACTTCTGAATTTCACCTCTTGTCTTTGCTCTGCCAATACCTACTTTCTGCTTCTGATGATGATGATAGATATCCAGAGGTCTAGGACAGGCATGGCACAAAATCTAGACAAGCTGCTGTTTGTCCAAACCCATAGTCATTCCAGCTCTTCTTGTGACAGCTCTGAATGTAGAAAGACAAATAGTTTCTGCTATAAAAATCTCATAATGGCTGGAAAACGTTAGCTTTCTGGAAGCAGAGGTAAACCATCTGTACATCTGACATGCCCAGCTTCACTTTGATTTGGCAGGCTTGGTGAAAATTTGATGAACTCTTTAGATCCTGACCAGAATGACACATTTTTGTAAGTATCAATGTGCATATTAGACAATGGCATTCTTTGAGAATGATAAATTATAACAAAGTCTATTTAGAATGAACTGCAGAATATACCAACAACATCCCACAGGATCTCTCCAGCTTTCTGTGGTGCAAACGTTTCTGCCCAGTCTGGGAAATCATTTACCTAAGTACCAAACATTTCAAAATTAATGGTAGCTTTTATGAAAAACATTTTTTTTGTGAATTATTTCTGAAGTCATGTGTGTTAAATTTACTAATTTTATCCTCCCTGGTTATATAACTACATCTCCAAAATACAGGCACATATTCCTGGTTTCTTTACTGTCACAGGGAAAATTGGCCCTGCCTGGCCCTTGAAAGCTGTAAGCTTGCTCTCCAGTTTATTCACTGTTGGGGTGCTGTGGCAATGGGCTACTATACTAAACACAGCTGGACCCTAGGACAAGCGCTATGGTACATCTATATTTATATTAATTGTCTTTTTTAGTTCCCTATGCACAAAAAAGGCTGGCAACATGTAACAGCAGTCAGGAATGGTCTGTGGCCTGTGCTCTCCTCTTCAACCTGCTTGGGAGACGGTTTGGAGATCTGGCCCCAGGGAGTGCTTGCTCCTTGGGTTTCACAGAGCCCCACGGCTTCCTCCCACCCCCTGTGCCAGGGTGGGCACAGTGCACGGGACTCTTACCACCGGTCTAGGCAAAGCCCTTCCTCATCAAGCTTCTGGTAGGTTTCTTTTCTCAAATGCTGTTTTCTTTTAAATATATTGCATTTCTAGGCATTTAGGACAAGACCATTTGAAATAACTTTTCTCTTGGCCAGTGGCTTTTAGGTGCTTCATATAATTCTGAAGTAAGGTGAAGGGCTATAAAATTTTCCCATAAAGGCAGTTTATTATTTTGGCTCTCACTGAAGTTACAGAAATAAGAATATTGTCTCAGACAGTCTGACTGGAGAAATACAGTGGTAGGAAGGAATGGAGAATGGAACCCTATTACATAAGCTTAATGGGATAGGAAAAATGCCCTTTTTCTGTGTCTGGGAAGCATCAGGAATCACTACATTCCTCCAGGATATTTTTTTTCTCAGAATGAAAAGCAGGCTTCTTCCAAAACATATCTGAAGAGCAGTCTTCTTTCAGGAGAGGGCCAGTCCGAATCTTCAAATGAGGGAAAACACACATGCACCAAAGGGTCAGTGTCCGAAAAACATGAAGGACAGAAATGAAAAATGAGGACAGCCTCCAATTTCTTATTCTACAACCCAACATTGCTCTACAGCCTGTAATAGAAATATGCGTTTTCCTCTGGTTTCAGGGATACTTTTATCAGACAGAGTTATCTGCTTTTAACTTTTAGCCATTAACTATTGTGTAGAGTTCGGAGCAGTTCTGGAGTTGCTGCTGTAGAAGCTTATGCTGCCGCAGCAGAAACATTGAGCCAGGGAAAGGTGTTTATAAATATCAGAATGTGCTCACCGTCATTGAAAAGAATGATTGACAGCCGTAGGAAATGTCTGCTCTTCTTAACAGAGGTCCCTTAGGCTGATAGTTGAGGTTTTTTTTTTTAATGAAGTATTGTGTTTTGCACATGCTACCTCGATATCTTCGTTATCCAACAGACTCTGGAAGCTGGTGGTATTCTCATTCTAAAAACAAAGGGAAGGGCACCGGAGAAGCAGCTTTTCTTCCATTGCTTTCCTTTCCAGCCTCCAAACGTTGCTGATCCAAACGGATCAATTGTGCAGTTTTATAAGAACAAGGTTTAAAACTTGAGATAGGAGAATATCTGAAGAGGAGGTGGGGCATTTTGTCTTACCAAATGACAACCTCAGCTTGACAAGCATAAAACTGTACCTTATAATTTATGAAAAATGGAGTATTTAAATGGTCTGACTATGAAAACCTTCAAGTGGATCAGTTTTGAGAGGGAGGTTTGACCTGACATGATCATATTCTTTAATACTAGTGATCACTGGAGGAGAGATTTTATATACCTATAGTTTACACAAATTATGCCTGCAAAACAAACAAACAAAATATCCACAGCAATTGTACCAAGATGCAGTACATCTTTTGGTGATTTTTGTTTGTTTTATGTTTAATCTTCAATTATTTTTCTAATTGCCGATGTTAAACACTACTTCTTGCCTTTGGAGAGAAAGTCCAGCTTGTTAGTAAGGGTTAGTATTCCTATTTTTTTTTTTCCCACATTGGGTTTTCCTTCTGATATTAGTCCCTGGGTATGGATGAACTCTAATGAAAAATTATTAGTGTATGTCATTCTGGTTAGCCAAATAAGCTTTAGAACAGATTCAAGAAGTACCAGAATAGTTTGTAGCATGAGAAGCATCTTCATGTGTCTTTAGCAAAAGGTTTGGTGAAGATCTGATAAAGAAAAAGGTAAAGATACTGGTCTTTTTTTCTTAATGTATCATGTTTCTGTGAGACTCTGTTAGCTATGGAAAGAAAAATGTTAATTTCTTAAAAGTAAGAAAGATGAAAATATTGTGCTGAAAAAATAATTCCTATGTTAAACTTAACTCCTCTTTTTCCATTTCTCGTGGAAAAGCCAGAGAATCTGATCTAAGGCAAGCAGTTGTATCAGTAAAAGTGAACTGTGCGCTGTGCACATCGTGCTGTTACCAGCCTGTGCGAGTCCTGGGAATCCCACTCTTGGGTGGGAGTCCTGACATGATATGTCAGTTTGTGTGATATCCAAGTCATACATAAGATAAATTATATATTTTTATACAAAATATTTTAAATAAATATATATCTTTTATGTATCTTGTACATGCTTCTTTAAAACTTTCTTTTTATCTTTTTGTACTTGAAAATAATTCAGTTAGTGAATGTCTTTTAAAGCAAATCTTGCCTTTTGAATTTGGCTGTATAGAAATTGAGGGAAGCCAATGTGCTGCCAGTCTGCTTGTGATAATTTCCTGCATACAACTTTTTTCTTGTTCCAATTCAACTCACTATTCATTCAAATACAAGAGCTTAAATCTCTTTTCTCGGAGGCCTCATCAAAATCTCTAGTTCACCTCCACTTCATAGCTCAGACCCTCTTCCTCTGCATCTAGTCTCAGTGTTCCTCTTTTCTCACGTGGCTCCCTTTGCTTGGAGGGGTGGTCCAGCTTGTGCCTTGTCTTTATGTTCTAGATGTCCTTAGAGCCTTCTTTCCTCGGGGCAAAAATCCGAATACCAAAGTTTGCTGCTTGAGGGAAAATACTCAGACATTTGGTTTCTGCCAAAGTAAAGTTTGCTCTAGCTATCGGTGCAGGCATTGCTTAGAACTTCAAATCAACAGAAACTTTGTAGGTCTGTGCAAAAATCTTTCCAGCATTCTATGGAAAGTACCGACACTTGATTTTTGTTTTAGTCTTAAAAGGGCTTATAGTATCCTTGATATTTGTAGCATCAATATAATTCACATTATTAAATTTAAGTATTTAAATTCAGGCATTTTTAATCAGCTTAGGGCATCTGAATTTCCAATGCTCATCTCCTTTTGAAAATCCTAGTATGATAGATGATTTTTTATCTGGATTTTTTTGGATGCTAAAATTAGACATGATTTAAGAAATTAGCATTAAGATCTGTCCTTTGCATTACACAGAGCTGCATAGCAAGAGATTTCATACCCTGCAGCAGTTTTCCTTTATGTCCTGAAAAGTTTATCAGCTTATCAGTTACTGATATTGTGAATGATTTGCATTGAGGCTTACTGCAGTTGGAAGATGGATGTGATATATGCAGTAATTTTGGATGGTGGATGGGACAGGATTCTTATTAAAGGTTCAGGCTGGAGAGATGTGATTTACCAAGAAGACAATTTCATCCTTTAAAAATGATATTATTGACACTTTTCCTTTTTATTTGAAAGGCATGGAGATAATTATATGTAGGAACATTGCATTCTGAAAAAAAACAGGCTTTTTCAAGGTAGCTTTTATTTTTCTACATGAAACCAAATTTGGGGGTTCTCTTTGTGCACAAGGTTTTCTTTGGACTGAAAACATTCTTTTTTTTTCTGATCAAATCATGCACTTGTAACTTTTAGTAATGATCATGATATGAATAAGGGAGTTACTTTACCATTATCTCAATGGAAAGAAAATAACTTGGCCTTAGTGTAAGATTATGTATAAGTTAGGTGGATGAAGAAAAATGACCTAATGAAGGACTCATCATAATGAAGGAAGTTTTCCCACCTCTGAAATTGCATGTTGTTGAACACAGGTGCAATCATGAAAAGGAATTGTACCTGGACATGAAATGCAAAAGGTATAATAGTCAGCAGTTCAAGACTGAGTTTCCTATGCAGGATTTTTGGAGACAGAGAGAAAACTTTAAAATCAGACATGGATATTGACTTCTGACGATATTGGATTCTGACAGGTGGATGCAGTGGAGATAGAGACTTACAAATGGGAGCTCACATCCCCAGTGAGAACAAGGTGTTTGAAATCTCAGTTTGCTCTATAACCTAAACATGGAAGAAATGCTGCCTTGTGTTCCTCAGTGGAAACTGCTCCCATCGCACTTGCTTTCTGCCTAGCACTAATTAGCTTGTTTCAGAGAGAGCCAGGTGAGCTCAGCCTGGAAGCCACTAGGACATTGGCTCTGTGACAGGGGCTGAAGTTTGCATAGGAGCAGCACGCCTTAGATTTTGGTGCTGCTATACTCAAAATCTCATTTATGGCCAAAGAAAAAGCACACCTTACATATCGATGTGTTGTGTGTGTGTTTACCGTATGTACTGATGGGATTTGGTAGATGAAGCCACACAGGGTGCAGCTGAGCATGGGCTGCACCAACCTGCTCTGCTGCCTGCATTGCAGGTACACAGGACTGTGAAGAACTAGGGAAGGAGCTAAAAGCCCAAATTATTGGTGTTTATCTGGAAGCATCCTTATTCCCAGTCCTTTCCTTCCCTGAGCAGAGGGAATACCAGGAGAGCCATCTTGGAGTTGCATTTTTTTTTTTGCCTGGACAATGTTAATTTGCCTCAGTGACCCCCTTAGATAACACACACTTGTACAGAAATGCACACACACACACACACACGTCTATCTATATAATCTAATCTACTTAACATGAAGTGAATATCAAGTTGAAAAATGAGACTTTTTCAAAAGTTAAAAGGGAAATTACTAAATTTTCACAAACAATATAGAGCACCAAGGCACGATAGGTGCCTGCTTTCATCCTACAGGCTTCTGTAGGCGTGGGCTAACTCATCTTTGCACATGGCTTAGCATGACTAAGCATCTCTGTGTTTCCAATCTGCACTGCAGGTTTGTGATTCCCAGTGGCCACATCTGAGGAAAGAGTTTGGTGAAAACTCATCTGTATTAAAAGGGGTCATGCAGGCTTTGGCTGTGCTTCCCTGTTTGCCGTCTTTATGGACACTGATCCTGGCCCAGGGGAATTTTCATTGATGGAGTTTTAATTAATTTTCTCTTGTATGTGCCAGCTATAACTGATGTGTTGGGAGAGCTCAGTGTGATCCGAAATCCCGAGCACATTACTTGTCGTGGCTGCCACACACATAGTGAGAACCACCCATTTGGTACAGGCACTAAAACTCCTTTAGGAACCGTTAAAATTCAAAACTCTCCAGATTTTTTTTTTCATTCTATGCTTTTACTGAATGTTATTTCAAGGAATTTATAATTGTAGTAAAAACCTCTCTTGGTGAGACTGGCAGTAATCTTTTTTTGCCTCTTGTTTTGCATGGCATACTAGTACAGTCCTCATAGAGTCTGTGTCACTGCAGGAATATAAAGTACTTATTTGAGCTCCATAAACCAATGAAGAATTTAATGAAAATCTATGCATTTTTAAAACTTGAAAATGAGGTTTTGTAGAATAAGTAATTGATCTGGGAAGAGCACAAAGTTTATGAAAGTTTTACTTCTCTACTTATTAAAATACATTTTCCTCAGGAGAATAGAAATCTGCTGGAGAGAGACACATGATTTATAAACTTATTTGTGAAGGAAGTCCCTATACTCTAGATTCGTTTGGAATGAATGTTTACAGCAAAAGAATGCATTTTGACTAGCTATTGAAGTCTTTGTTTTCAGATTCTTTATCTTGCTTATATCAGAAATAGATCAAGAAATATTTGAAACCTTCTTTTGCATCAGTAGGCCAAGCATTTCAAAATCTTTCTGTGAGAAAAGCTGTGACAGAGGGAGCACCTTCTGCCTTTGTTTTACAGCTCTGTCTGCAGTCCTCTAACAAGGTTATTGCAATACTTGTTTTTGTCTATGCTCCTGCCCATCAGCCAGTGTAACGACAAAGGCTGATTAGAGGGAGGATCTCTGTCCAATCAAGTATTTTTACTTTCAAGACCTGTTTATCAGAGGAAGTTATTCTGCAGTTGTTTAGCAAGGAGTTATCATCTGCAGCATGCTAACTACTCTCACCTAATTTCCCTGACTATCACTGACCACGCACTTAGATATGAGGCAGTTTACTCCGTTTTCAGAGCAGAGCAGAACCCCTCACATGACATTGATCCTGGGCTCAGATGAGCAGTCAAGCTCAGTGACTTAAATTACTCTCTTGCCGTTTGAAGCTGAAGCATCTAAAATGAAAGTTGTATGCCCAGGTCTTCTTGATAGCTAATGGAAACAGCTGAGTAACTCTAGCGGGGTATTTATCCTATTCTCCAAAAGAGCCAGCTAAAAGCTGAAATCCCGGGTACCTTAGATCAAGCACACAGCATTCAGGGTTCATCTAGTCATTTGTTTCTTGCATCCTCAGAACTGTCATAATTGTGTGCTGTCTTAATCGCTGGCAAATCTCGAGTGCTATGGGCTTGCCCTTCACATTACAGTACTTTATATATCCTCTTACTTTTATATCTTTTATATCCTTATATACTTTCATTTAGGCCTACAATATTTATGGAACATAGTGACATTTTAGGAGTACTGGTGTATTGGAAATAGTCTTGTATATCCCATCAGATCAAGATAACCTATTAACTCCTTGATCCATCATGTCTTTGTCACTTTGCTGCTGCATTTACTGAACCTGCTCAAATTGTTTCATAAATCTTACTTTCAAAACTGTCTCTAATCTACTTTGAACGAAGTGAAAAAACAAAATACCTCCTCAAAATACTTCTCTATTTTCTATTTGAGAAAGAACTAACTAGTGAATTCTTAAAATTTAAGGAAATAATACTTTGGTGTTCTAAAGAAAATTTTGTATTTGCTCTTCCTAAAAAATGCAAATATAAGTATGCGTGTGCATTGGTGACTGAATTTGAATGTGAGATATAATGTAATCTGACCTATCAACAACACTGATGTCTTGTTACTGATTATGCCTTTTCTATATTTAAGACTTAATACAGCATCTTTTAAATATGTTGCTGTCTATTTGTAAAGTCTCTACTTTTAGGATATCCACTGTGTTCAAACTGTAGGAGAAAAATCAATCCTTAAAATGAACAGACAAAATTAGTATCACTGCTGTGTGAGGGGCTCTGTTTCACCCAGCATTTTTCATCAGTTCATCTCCTACACCTCTCACAGAAAAGCTACTACCACAATCTCATCTCTAAAACCGGGAAACCAAAGCAAATAGTGGGGGAAGTGAATTGTGCAAGGCCACTAAGCAGACAGTTCAAAGTGAGGATTCATATAAACATTATCTCTGTTGGATAAGGATGATCACCTTGAGTCCCATTCTGGTGTACAAGACTATTCAGGATAGTGCCAAATATTTGCAAATATTAACTCCAGCAAGGGGGTGTATAGCATGGTATTGTACCATGCTGTCCCCTCTGTGGTGCAGGTGCTGAATTAGAGGAACATATTTGAAAATAGGTTTTGCTTTTTATCGGTAGGTGGGAGAGGATCAATAAAAGATACCTAAAATAAATTTGATGGTTAAATTGTCTCTGTTCATTGCTCAAAACTGTGCAAGAAATATTTGGAGCTGGGAATACAGAGATGCTCATCCTTCGCTTTTGCTGGGAGCAGGAAATTGCTGTTTTATTGCCTCTAGAGCTCGAGGGCCAACCAGTCCGGCTGCTGTCTGGGAGCTGCGCCTCTGCGCTCTGCCCACCCATCTGTTTGCAGAAGCAACTGTCCTGGCAGAGCCCACCCCATTGTGGACCGGGACCAAAGCTGAAGGCTGAAGTCTTCTTCTGTCTCTGTAGGTAATGAGAATGACAGCAGAGGATATGCAGTGAGAGGAGATCAAAGTTGTGCCTCCTCCTGGACAGAAAGTGAAGTTTACATCACAAAATATACTCCTTTTCTCATTAAACTGAGTCACGTGGTGAAAACTAATGCAGAATGTAACTGAACGAGATAGTCAAACATAGCTGAGTACATACCAGAGTGTCCAAGGGGAGTCCTGGGAGAGGTGTCAACGCTATTGTGCAACAGGATTGCTGCATTTG
Organism: Crypturellus soui; assembly: GCA_032275445.1. Lineage (NCBI taxonomy): Eukaryota > Metazoa > Chordata > Aves > Tinamiformes > Tinamidae > Crypturellus > Crypturellus soui. The sequence goes on from JAUBNY010000878.1 coordinate 1,456,204, forward strand.
GTTAAGTAGGACTTGAATGAACCTGCCTTGATTCTGGGGGAAAATCAAGTGTCAGCATCACACGTGTATCAACCTCTCACTGCCTAGTGTTTCAATGGGCGGGTGAAGAGGAGCCCTTGACCGTACAGTCGTTTTGATACAGCAGCGAAGACACAGCCCTGAGAGTGATATTTGTGCCAAATAAACATTGTTAATCCCACGTGCAGGAGACAAGCACGTTATATGGCCTCTCAGTGCCTGTTGTGAACAGAATGGCTAGATGGTCAGCACTGCGTTTTTGGCTGCTCCTCCTACCCAGCCGTCTGCGTTCACTCCTGCCCCTACAAAGGCTGCCTTGGCCCCTAGGGGCTCCGGGCAGCGCACATGCAGGTGTCCCTCGGGCATGGCAGGTGCGGGCCCGCGGCAGCCGCTGTGCGCTCTGCTCCTGCAACCCGGGGCGCCTGCGCCCGGGGCTGGCAACTGCTCTTCCTGCCCCCAGTCCAGCACGTGAGCAGGGGCCGAGACCGGCCTTCCTGCAGGCTGGCTGCCATTTCTGGGGTTCACATGGCTTTGTTCTTGCCCGTTTACAGTGAAGAAATCCATCATCTCTAGTAATTCCAGCTCTTCTTTGTTCAAAATATAAGATGATATTGGTGCGGGGTGCAGGAGCACCAGTTATTTATTGATGCAATCTGCATTTATCTTCAGATTGGCACTTCATATAAATGGACTTGAAGCATTGATAAAAGAAAGGATTTCTTACTCTATTTGTTCCAGAATTATGCATCACAAAGACAACGGATAAATTCCATGTGACAACGGATAAATTCCAGTATGTTTTCTCCCATCATAAAAAAAAAGGTGGAATCTGTTTCTTTAATTTTCTTTGTTGTGATTGTTGTTGTTTTTCCAGATCATATTATTTTTAGATAATTCTACTACAACAGAGAAAGAAGAGTAAACCTTCCCTTTCTTCAAATTCACATGTAAACTTTCCTTTCTGATGTCTATTTTTGTAGTAGTCTTCCATGGACATTCCAGCCCACAGAATGTAACGCCTGTATTTAAATACTTACAGTAGCATCATGGAAATGGATGATGCTTAATATGACAGCTCAGCCTTCCTTTAACTCTTCCATTTAGATTAATAACCTAGAGTCGTTTGAAATGCCCTGATGAGTATGACCACAAACTTTTTAGCTGATATGAGACATGTAAGATGCTTCTGTGAACTGCTGAAATGTAAGACAATATGTGTAAGTTCTTGTGTTTATAGCGGCAGATATGTAGCTGTGAAGAATCGTCTTATATTCTAGATACAGAAGTAAATATTCTACCTACAGAAAGAAACAAAATGTGCTGAAAAATTATTTCTCCATCTCTATTTTACTTGGCAAAATCTGCATGTACCAATAATTACAACGACGGTATTTTAATTTGAAGCACATTATAGATAAAACAGGCACAAAACTAAAAAGAGACACTGAAGATTACTTGTTTTTCACTAATATTCGGATGATAGTGTTTCAAGACGAAAAGCTTGATAATGGTAGCAGGCACATATTCTCGTCTTTGTGTCGTATATTTGTGATTACTTTTCTTAGTTGCTCAAGTTCACAGACTAAGGCTATGCAAAGGGAAAATGTTATAGTGCTCAACACAGCAGGCTGCTTGTTTCACATGACAGCATCTGGGTGACAGAAAGATAGCATGGTGTTTTTAAGAGAAAGAAGTGGCAAAAATGTCCAAAGGGTATTAATGTTGAATACGTAGACCATGAAATCCTTCCTAATAGATACGGAACCCTTCCCAATGAGAGGAAACTTTCAGAGGATCTAAGTGCAAATAGTCTGCTAGGAGTTTAATCATTCAGTAGGTTAAAGAGATTAAAGCAGATGTTGAATATGAAAAGGAAAAATAATCTCCCTTCCTCAGTGTGGCATCTGCTAATTTTTTTGCCAGAAGTGGCTACTACTCCACTGCTTGCGAGAGCTAAATCAGTTGAAAAAGATGATTTAACTTTTTTTTTTATTATTAAATTTCTATATTTTGTAAAATCAAATCTGCAACTGCATGTGAGTGATGTATGGAGAATGAATTTCTGAGTACCTACTTATCTGGAGATTCAATTTTTAAAATTTCTGTTTGTAAAGAAGAATGAGTTGGATCAGGTTTTGAGGTGAACAGTTAAATAGCAGTTTAAAAGAAAAATGCTAGGTGAGCCACCCTTACTGATATAACTTTTTTGGTGAGCAGTCCACACTCTAGTGTATTTGTCTATTCTTAACGCATTTGGGCCAATCTTTTTTCTGTATTCTTCAATTTTTATGGGACTGTATGTAGAACTGAATCTTTAAGATCCCTCTTCCAACATGAAATTTGATTGAAATTGTTTTAAAAGTTGTTAGGAAAGACTGAAAAACACAAGCCTGGGGAGCATGTTTCTACAAACCCAGTCTTTCCTTAGCAAGGAAATAAGAAAACCTGAAGAGGTGCATTCATATTGCCAGACATTTAGGACTTGTGCATGATTCTAAAAAAGAGTCTTCTAAAAGGATTTTACACAGGAGGTCACTGTACTTTTCCTTATTCATAGCATTGGAAGTAATGTTTTGTACTGGGACAACAGAGAAATGAGCTACCTGACACCAGATTGAAGTGAAATTCTCTTAAGTATGCAGCAATTCTGATTGTTGATCACATGAATCTCTCTTAAAATATATATATATATATGTATATATATATATATATATATCTTTGATGAATTAAGTGAAACAATTTTGCACATATTAAAAACCTTTGGGAATGTAAGGTAAAGAAGGAAAAGAATAATATTGTCTCTGGCAGTGAAACAAGATGTTCAATAAAGGCAAAGACAAAATCTAATAACAAAAATACTTCTGTTGCCCCTCTGCTAGGTTTATTGTACTCAGAGCTACAATCCTTCTAGGGAAACAGCAACATATTTTAGTTCAACTCTGAAAGTGTTATAACATGTCATGATGGAAAGCTGATCTTTTCCTTAGTTTTTTTTTTTATGACAACCGTATGAAAATAATGTTAAGCAGAGCAATATGTGTATTTGAGTCCCCTGAAGTATCAACTTTTTTCATGAGATATGAGTCTCTTTTTCCAGAAGGGTTTCTCTGAAAACCATAAACCATTTCTCGGGAGGCATTGGTTCATTACTTTTTACCCCAGTAGAAAAAGAAAAGCATGTTTTGGAAAAGTGACTCCCTGTTCCTGGTGTCCTGTTACACAATTTCTTCCATGGTTGTTCTAGCTGTTGTTCTAGTTCTTGTTAGCAATTTTCAGTCCTCACTGAGATGGGATAGTAGAATGGCTCTGCAGGACTCTGTCTTTTTGAAGGGACCTTTTGGAAATATATAACCCATGGAAAGATCTACTTTTCATATCTTTTTGTTTATTGTGGTTAATAATCGATTTTTTTTTTTGTTCTAAGGATTTCATGTTTATGTATGTAATTTAATGCATTTATTTTTTCTTTAATGAATGCACTTAGGATTCAACAGATGCATATCTAATTCAAACAATTCCTTCTTATGTCCCCCAGCTCGTGTTTGTTTTATGCTTAATCTGCCCAGTACTGTGAAAACAGATGTGATCTTAATAGGAACATACAGCCAGGTGGACTGTGAATTAATCTGAAGTTAGTGCCTTTTCCCACTGCAGGTGGTATTATATTGCATGTCTTTGTATATTAGTGGTCAAGATGGGAAAGAATAAATTTATAGAAAGAAATAAGCTTAAACTTTCTCCAGAGGATCACTTATTGTGAAACTGGACTTGCTGGTAAATCTTCCTATAAAAAAAGAGTCTGTCAGAGACAACTATGTAAGCTTTAAAATGATGGGTACAGACATGAAACTAACGGGGAAGCTCTGCGGAATTGGTACAATGCAAAAGGAAAGTGCTGACCTGCAAGGCAATTGCTCAAAACTAACAGTAGATGGGCAAGGTCTGCTGAAGACTGCTGGTGACTAGATAAAATCATGGCAAGATGACTGAGAAAATATCTGACTGGATGACAAACAAAAGATCATTGAGAAAAGCACAAGTTGTGGTGAATTTAAGTTGGAGAGCTTCCTTCGGAGACCCGGGAGGGGTGCGAGAGTAGACCTAGTTGGTGAGCAGGGAGATGATGAGGATGCAGACTTCACTGTGTGCCTGAAGAAGAGAAGCAGCAGGCACAGCCCCTGGGCTGGGTTGGTAAGTTGCCCAGGGTGAGGGCTAGTTGCCCACCACCTCTGGTGTGGATAACCTCCCCAGTCACCACTGCGGCAGTGTGCAGAAGTATGACTGCTGCCCCACAGAGGTGGTGAGAGTGAGAAATGTGGTGGCTCTGGACTGCTGGCCAGTTAGTGTGCGAATACACATGTGTGGTTTGCATTTGTAAGCTTGTGTGCTGTCAATGCATTAATCTAAGTACTGTTCATGTGCAGAGTCTAGTTGGAGGTCTGTAGTTAGCGGTGTCCCCCAGGGGTCTGTCCTCAGCCCGGTGTTGTTTGATTTATTCATCAATGACCTGGATGAAGGCACAGAGTGCTCT
>JAUBNY010000878.1:1475157-1486036 GCA_032275445.1 Crypturellus soui
GATTAAAAATATTTTAGATATATTTGGAGTGTGCCTCCAAAGTCCTCTTACTGCAATGCCATTGTGCTTCCTGGGGCAATGACAGAGGGCAAGAAACAACTCTGTAATTGTTACCCAGGTTTAAAAATGTTGAATCTTGATCCTTCCTTACAAACGGGTCTAATCCAAGAACAGTTATTAATCTGGAAATCACCATTACTGTCTTTCTTTTGCTCTCAAGTGGTAATGTCCACGAAGCATCAATGCTAAATTAGACTGGCCTTCAGTTTATAGAAAAAAATTGCTAATGAAAGGGTCTCTGTAGAAAACTTATATAGGTTATATAGGTAAGATTCTTAACTGAAGTTATCACCATTTGTTCTTAGCTTTTTATTGAATTCTTTATGATTTCTTCTGTTAGATAGAGTTGCTTGATATAACACGTTAGCCCATGGTCATAAAACAGAAAGTACAGAGTAAGAATTGTAAGGATTCTGGCAAGGAAAATTGGCAGTTTGAATGGAGGGCTAACGAGTCAAGGCAAACCACAGGCACAGAACAGTAATGTCAGCCGAATCACACCAACAAGTGTTCAGACTAATCACAAAGCTGAAGATCTATCTGCATTTTTAGCCAGACTGCCAGTTGTTAAGTGCACAGTAAAGGCATATCAGAGCACACAGATCCTAAGAAGCTTCCATGGCAACATCTATGAAAAGGAACCTTCACTTAAAACACAGCCTGCTCGTATGAAATATTTCCAAAGGTTATGGAAGTGATCCAGCCTGTGAAGATGGGCAGAACCCCATGCACAGCCATGAACACCGAAGATCTCCGGTTATTTCTGTTGTCATAGATACATAACACACAAAATCTAGTTATAAGACTTTCCTATCAGCCTTTTTGTCCTCAAGAGACTTTTAGTATATGAGGAATTTAACACTTTGCTGCAACCTTGGGTTTATTCTATTTTTTTTCAGAGAAAAGAAAGGCAGGAGTGGAGGCCTCTGTGTGATTGTTGTCAGATGGTCTTTGTCCAAATCATATTAAAAACTCAGGGTTGTAACCATTCTCACAGAATAGCTCTTCATTGTTCTCTCATTCTATTCTGTTCATAAAAAGGTGTTCTTGGATTTTCAGAACAGTGAATGTTTCTATTAATAGAGGGAAAGTGAACGCTAAGAGGTATCCTGCATATTTTTCTGAAGAGCATAAAGAAGAATACCTCATTCTGATCTCTTGTACTGAATGCAGCATTAGAGGGACATGGTTGCTATGCTGCTTTGCTATGCTGCGATAAAAATTTTAACCTTAGTGCACTCACATGATTATTCTTGAACAGTTGAATACTAGTTATCTCAAAGAAGTATTTCTTTTTAAAATTTAGCCTCTTACCTTTCATTCATAAACAATAAATCCTTAAAGAGGACTCATGATTGGGTCCCAATTTATTGCTGTCTACTAATAGAATAAACATAATCTGAATAGGTTTTAAAGTTGTCCTATCTGTTCACTAATTTAAGATGTAGATTAAGTAGTCTACAATACAACCTACATGTCTACAACCATCATGTGCCTCTACAACATGCACTATAAAAACATTTGGCAAAATTAAGCTAAATGTCATTTAAAATTTGCAGTAAAAACTTCAGAGTTAAATGACTGAGACATTCAGATTCACACCTGCAGGTTTATGGAAAGATTTTATCACTTACACTGAAACCTAAAAAACTTACTTCTAGAATTTATAAACTCCTGAAGCAATCAGCATTCTAACCTCAGACCTTTATATTTGTTTGTAAAACATGATGTGATACCACAATACTACAAGTAAAGAATTTATTTCATGAAATAACCTATTGTTAGGTTTAATTCTTCCATTTCATTTTGTTTTTTCAAGATCCTGACAACTTGCTATGTGATATTTATAAATACTTTTGCCAAGACAGATTGGATACGTTAACACTGAACTCATATTAATCTTTTCATATATACTTGATTTCTGTTTTCTTCCTAACTATATTAAGCTATCAATGAAAAAATGAATAAGTGTATATTTTGGTCATTCATACTGAAATGTAACTCTTAGTTTTTCTTTTTGACAGGAAGAAGTTCTTGTATTGACTGGATTCACTTGAGGTCTCAGTTTTGACTCTGTGTGATGCTGTGTTTTTGATGGTGTGAAGAGTTCTGTTTTGTAGATAAAAGGTGATTTCAGATTCTGCTGGGAGGAAGTGGAACTGTTCTGTATGAAAATGAGCCTATTTCCTGTGGGGCACACCAACGAAAGGCTCTCTTGGATTTACTGATAGCACAGTGGCATCTGCCTGGCATGTGCAAGATACAGATAGTCATTTTATCTGATTTAGAGCAAGGAGACGTGCCTTGGCTTTCCATCCAACCAGAAAGACATTTAGTCACTAGACTAGAAAAGAATCTGTCTTTCTCTGAATATTTGTTTCTCTAAAATGGACTGGCTCCAAGAGAAAAGACTGAGACCTAAAGCTGCTCTGTTTCTATGACCCGTATCATTGGCCTATTTGCTAGCCTCATCTATAAGAGTTCTCGTTCCCTTTCTCTCCCCCTTGCCCTGTATGGGTATCTGTGCATGCATCTCCCATCCTAGGTTGTAATGAAGTTCATTGAAATAGATAGTTTATATAAAATTGTGTTCAGGAATCTTGGAAGTTTCCAGTTTTGCACTGAAAACAGAGCAGTACCTATTTGCTAACACATCTCAAGTTGTTCGGGCTCAAGGGAAACCCGTAGTACAAGACACTGTGTTTGCCAGCAGATCATGAGACAAGGCCAGTGAATTTGTTCGTGATGCCGACATTTTCTGAGGCATTTGATGAAACGTACATAAAAGAGTTTATGTTCTGGTTAACTAGTTAATTTTAAGATAATTTACCTAGAAAATTTTAAGAGAGATTGTGTTTTTTAGTTATGACATGGCTTGTCTTAGGAACAGTGCATAACCTCTAAGGTGAATATTTCTTAGGGGAAGAGTTTCTGTCTGTAGGATGCAAATGATTGCATGTTGTTAGAAATATTACCAGCTATGTGAATATCTCTTGTTTTCTAATCATAATCCATGGTTTGTTTGTGTCATATACAAATAAGCACTTTTAATACCTTGTCATTTAATAGCCTGTGCACTATAAAAACATTTTTTTAAGCAATAATCATATAAACATTTACCTGCTGCCCCTACAGTGAAGCACTTTCTGCCATTTTGCATTGAGAACAAGTAAGGAGTCACAAGCAGTAAAGATACACTGGCATCTTCGTCTACGGCAAGTTGTTGAAGCAATGGAACTATTGGGCTCTAAAATGCCTCCTATTCATGAGCTTTCAAAATGCTTTTGCATTTACAAAAAAAAACAATACTTAAGGCAATTAACACTTTTTTTTAATTCAAAATTGAAAAGTACTTTGACAAATTAGCTGCTAAGGGATTCTAATTTATTCAGATAAAAGGAACTGCCTTGGTGAGATTTAGGATATGAATATGCTAGCAATTAGTAATTATAGGCAGTTACAATAATAGTAAAAGAGAAGGAATCAGGGCAAATGCAAAGATAACCCAATTGTGTGCTGTAATTCAAGGTAATGCCTAAGCTGTTAAAGATTTTCCTTGTACCTCTGATAAATTCATATTTTATGCTGGCTGTTTCTTTTTGATGCCACTTGCTTGAACTAATAATGTTACCTAGTCAACTATTTCTCCTTCTGTAAGGCAGGTTTTGTTCAGCTTGTCTTGGTCTTGAAATTTTCCGCGTTATTCTTCTTGTGTGAAATTCTTTTCTCTCTCCTCCTCCTTGTCTTAAACAAATTTTCAGCCTGGTATTTTTATTTCATAAACAATGTCATTAATTTAGTGGCACTGTACACAGCAAATAGTGCAATTGGGCTTTGATATTTTATGTGATCCATTTAGTATCCTTCTAAGTGAGGTACTAATTTTCTAGTTTGATTTCCAACTCAGTGTTAAGCAACTGAAAATTGATCACAGACTCATTTTTCTCTTGCATCATTTATTTAAACATACTTCTCATGAAAGTGCGCTTCCATATGCTGAAAAACATTGGCATTATTTTTCAGAGTCATTTTGCCACTTAGTAAATTCTAATTTAATAAGAGCAGCAAACACTACACTGTAAAGTGCACATTCATTCTCTTTGTCTGTGACTTCTGTATATGAATTGAAACATCTTTAAGCTTTACCTTCTGACAAATATTGCGTTTCATAAATTGAAGCAAATGGCTGCACCACTGGTGAGGTCTGCAACACTTTCCACAGAAAGAAAGTTTGAATGAGACTTTCTGCCATTTTACACACCTGAATAATTATAACTGAGGAAAAAAAAATGAATAACAGCATTTGATAGCATCTCCAAATCTTTCCCATGGACCAGTATGTGTGAGTAGATTCATTGGTCAATGGTCCAGTGGGGAGGCGACACGGCCCTGGGTGCTTTGCCATCTGCAACCCCAGGTGGTTTGGGGTGCCTGGTTTGCTCGTTGATACCATATTGTGGCACCTACACCCTCTGCTGTTTGTTCTGAAAATAGCTGTCCCCATGATCGCGCTGCTATCCGCTTTCTTCTGCGGCTTTGCTTTTTTGGGGTAAAACAAGTGCAGCAAATCAGAGTGAAAGCTGGTAGTGCCGCTGTAGCTTTGTGTGTGCACAGGCAGCACATCTTGTATGCATCGCATCTTGTGTGCACATCTTGTATGACCAGGACCTTGGTTATTGTTGCTCTGCTGTATTATCTTGAGATACTGTAATCTCTTCTCCATGGGGTTCTGCTTCCTCAGATATCGCTGTACTCGTGCAGGTTGCTGATGCGGAGGTTGCTCGACCCTCTTCTGGTAGAAGACACTTGGTCCCTCCCCTGTGTGGCCTCCCTTCCTGCTAAATGTGCCCTCAAGGCAGCTTGTCAAGACTGGGGGCTTCCAGCAGAGCCTCCTGTTTGAGTAAACACTCAAAGATTTTTCAGTACTCCTCAAATAGCCTCTGTGAGCATCACTGATGCACATGTTTTTAAGCAGTCCTGCTTAACATTTTCCACTCCTGCTTTGGGGTAAGCTTTGTCCTCCATGCCTGATTCTCCTTGGTATCAACCGCTCTCATCTTTGCTATTAATACGTTGATCACTACTATAGCTCAGGTCTGTTCCGTAAATACAAATCGAGCAACTAATAGGAGGAGAGGAGCAGGGGAAAGGTAAGGGGAGAACGGCAGAGGGATAGTCAGCCCTCCTGCTCTCCCCAGAGATGGTAGAGACTGATATGGTCACCTGGTACCAACACAACCTCTTATTCAGTGAGCTAAATTCCCCCTTCTTTTATCTCAATGCTTTTGTGTTTAAAAAATCAATCCCGTGTGAATGAAAATGCCAAAAGCTAGGGCGCAGAGAAGAAAAAGGGAGTGTGAGGAATGAGGTTTTATGTCAAAAATTTGTTTTTTCTTCTCTTGTTTAAACTATGATGTCACTTGTTTTCACTCTGGTTCTTACTTCTGCCAGGCATCAGGAATGGCAAATAAGCATATCTAAGCCTGAAGCAAAGAGGATTAAGATCAGATATCATTACCATATAACTGTCACGTAGTTCTTACCTCCAGAAAATGCATCCTATTTCCTCCCTTGCAGTGACAGTGAGGAGAAGGCTCTCCAGGAGCTTGTGCTCTTTGAGGAGAAATTAATACTCATCCCACACAGTCCACTAGGATCTCCCTCAAAGAAATGGCCAGAATAATCTTAATGCAATTATTATTTATATCCATAAAAGTGGCATCAACAGTCACGTGCAGCAAAGCAGGAGCTGCATGGAAGCTGGCGTGGTACTGGCTCATCCTTGGTCCTTCCCCGGAGCTGTGGACCGGCTGGTGACAGTGCTATGTACCAAGCCACCTTGAACATGCTGGGCAGCCAAATTATTGCAAAGGATGATCAGATGACAGTGCTTTGCAGGAAAAGGAGTAGTAAATAATCATTAGTAAACAATAATTAGAGAGACTTTTAGGATTTTTTTTTTCTTTTTTCTTCAGCCCCTCTCAGTTTGCTTGCTTCCTTCTGGGGTCCCTTTCTGCCATTTACTCCATGGAAAGCTTCCAGATGGGGGCCTTAAATAGACAAGATGCAGGGAGCAAGGTAAAGAGCTTTGGCAATTTTGCTGTTGCTCCAAGAGGCTGCTAAATAGGCCAGGCCATTTAGGAATAATTTTTGTATCTACCTTCCTGCCCCTCTCTTTTGCCCCTTCTTGCTGGCCTGTGAAGTGGATAAAATCCAGCGTTTTCCGAGTGCTGCGTTCACGCAGGCAGCTACAGCTTCAGGAGGACTTTGTTTCCCTGGCAACTGCAACCACAGGAAAGCTCTTGCTGCATCTCCTCCCTTTATTCCGCTTTGCTCTTACTGTAGGCTTTGGCCAATGAGGTTGTGAAAATAATTATGAAATGGCCTAAAAAAAAGGATTTGATAACCTGCTCTCCTTAACCCGTCTTGCCTACCTCCCCGCCTCTAGAGTAAGAAGTAACCTTTGCAAAACAATCCCGAATCAAAACATCCAGAGTCACAGTTTGTGGCTGAACTTTAAGCTTTGCCCTGTCCTGAAAAATCCAATGCAAACCTGGTCCTTGGGGGAGCATGGTCTTTAGGAGAGCATGGTTTAGCTTTGGCAGTGCAGCGGCCGTGTGTATGTGTGGGCCCTGATAAAGCAATAGTTAAAGACGATGTTAAAGCCTTTCCCACCTGATATTGTTAGATATCCTATATCTCCCTCCCCCTTCCCTGTTCAGTCAGAGAATTCCACTAGGAATGCAAGAAAGCACTTTGTGATTCTAAAATTCTGCATTTATAGTTTTCCTCTGACCTAAATGTAGGGATATGGTGTAACTGACCTGCGAATGAGGCAGGGATCCTGGGGGAAAAACGACGTGGTTGTGTAAATGCACCTGTATTGAACTGCCTTAGTACAAGGCAAGTGAGTGCGGTACTTCTTTGCCTTTGAGGGCCAAAATTTACAACTTCAGTAAGGTTCCTTGAATACAGAATTTGATGTGGAACTTTTTTTTTTCATTTACACAGAAGAAAGGTCCAGGTACTTGTGTTTGGCCTGGCGGAGTTAGGTTGACTGCAGACCTTTTCTTTCTCTTTGCACATGACTTCAGGAGACTTCTGTCCTCCCCAGGACTATCAGAAAGGGTATAATGGCACTGAATTGTGGTTTACTGATGATGAAGATGAAGAAGGTAGATGAACCAGGTTCTTTCTTTGTCCTGTTTTTTCCTTTTGATATCATTCCAAGGGTTTCCAGCACTTATGGCAAGTCTAGTCACTGATAAAACAGCTATTTAAATTTTCCCCAAGAATGTAAACACAAAAAAGACAAAGATTATCTTTAACAGTTCATGAGAACTTCATTTGACTTTTGAAAGAAAAGGCACTTCTCTAAACCAAGGGCTCTTTCCTCTTGAGTCACTAAGGCCCCCAGTGAACACTAGCTGGAGCTGAACCTCTTGCAGGGAGGGCACACAGTCAGGTAGCATGAGGCAACTTGTGTTTTGTCACTGTCTTGGCCTATAGTTTGCAGTGTCTTGGCCAAATTTCCACCTCACTTCTATTTATTGGCAACATATCTTTACCAAGCGACAGGGAGTTGCTGTTAGCACATCTTTTTAGTGCTAACTCTGAGATCACAGAAGAATTTCAGTGCAGAATTTAGCTAGAAAAAGCTAAAAGACAGTCTACTGTCCATTTTGAATAAAGGTGTGAGTCTACTGTTGTTCTTGAAAAAGCTTTGAGTCTACTGTGAGTTAATTCTACTGATTTTTTTTCAGGTGATTTATGTTTTAGATTTATGCATAACAAAAAAAGCCTTCCCCATATGGATGTTTCTGATTCATAGCAACTGGAGAATTGCAAACTGCTGCTACTTTCTCCTTCTCTACAGACTAACCCTTAAAATGTGTTTTATTGATTAAATAGCTATATTGCAACCATGTATGCTTGCACTTAAGGTACTTTTCAAAACAATTACTCATAAGAAATGGATTGTCAATAAATGCTAAAAATATTGCTAACTTGTGGCTCTCCTGCATACTTTAATTCCAGAATATGGAGAAGTCCAGAGAAAATGTTATAAAGAAGATGGCAATTGCCAAATGCTTCTAAATATGAGATGAAGTAGCAATACTACTTTCAGGATTACTTTCAGGATTTTTGCAGCGGCCAATAGATTGCAGATGAAAAAACAAACAAACAAACAAAAAAACCCCACCAGGACAGGAGTCTCTCCATTTTGTGTTAGGGGCTTGCTTTGTCTTCCAAGAAACTATTATTTTCTTGGGCTTGAATTTGGCTGAGGAATGCTTTGGTTGTGTGCCTGCTGTCACTGTGTGCACTTGTTGATGGCTTCAGAAAAGTTAAACTTTTAAACAACTTTGTAGAGATGGTAGTAAGCAGATATTGTGATACGCTGATCCGCAGCGAGCAGATCTGTTCTGGACAAAGCCATGACCACAGTTAGACCCATCACCACCTTTGATCTTGAACCCCTGCATCTAAAATAATGGATTCTATACATTTTAAGTTCTTTCATGACTTTCAGCTCTACAGCAGGCATTACAATTTCCTTTTTCTCATCCTAATTATAGACTTAGAAAGAAAATCAATGTTTTTAAAATAGAAAGATCAGCCTGATCACAGAGACTATACACGAGGAGCATGAAGTAAAGTTTCTACTTTAAAAAAGGCGAAGGAAACCCACAGTCCCTTCTCTGACCTTGTGATCTTCAGCAAAATGCACAGAAATGCTTGGCAGTCTGTTTTTGCCTGCAGAGACCTGGTTTCATGCTGTGTGTTTTGAGATGCAGCGAGTCTGGCTACATCCTACCTCTTCCGAGGGAGTGGGAATTACATAGGGTCCTGCCTCACCTCTCCAGTTTGATATTTGGAAGGAGTTGTGGTGGGAATTCAAGGCCCGTGTGTTCAGGGATCTCGAATACAGATTAAGATCCCAAGCCCTGCCTGATGGAATATTTTAGGAATTAGTTCCAAGGGGGTTGATTTCTGCACAATTGGTGCTGGGAGGGGTAGGTCTTTAAAGGTGGAGGTTAGTGCATGGTGCGGAATGGGATTCTTGGCTCCCCACACAGTACAAGGCAGTTTGAATACACTATGGGCATCAACGGGGGGGGTGCTCCAGCTCTTCCTGAGTCTTTCTCCCTCTCCGTTAGTAGCCAGTTTCTGACATTCCTCTGAGTTACAAGTGGAAAGGAACCACACATGGTTACCCGACAAGAAGTCCTTTGGATATACAATTATGAAGCTGATTCACAAAAGAACTGATATATAGCAAGAAGTATGAACTGAAAATGCCTCTTTTATTCAGCAGCTACTAGTTCACAAATCATGTGGGATTCAGTAAGACAGGAGGGATCACTAGTTGAGGCCCAGGGTGCAGGGGAATGAGGAAAGGCAATTTGGAAAGTTTATACAAATTTTACATTCATTTAGTGTAGAACTTACTTCTTGCTTTTCCTCTTAATTTGCCTGCCTCTCGGTGTTTAGACAGAAGTCATGTGAGCTTGTGAGCTGCGGGGACGGAGGCAGAGGAGAACTGTGTGCATTAGTGCAGAGTGCTGCTGGAGCCCTGGCAGAGTAAGAGGGAGGCAGGGAGAGTGTGAGAGTGAAAAGGGGAAGTGGTGGGAGCTGGAACAGCAGCAGCTGCTGATACCACATCGCTGCTCCTGCCTGGGAATCAGCTCCACTGCCTGCGTGTTCTTCTGTCTCCAGAGGCACGGATGCCTCCGGTTCAAAAGTCCTAGAAGGTCCCCGGCATTCCAGGAGCTAAGTGGGTGAGCTTTTTTTTTAATTTTTGTTTATTTTTTTTTCTAAGAACATCCCTCTGGAGACTCTGCTCTTTTCACAGGACCGAAAGAGGTATTTTATGTCTTTAATGTGTGTCTTCTCTGAAAGCAGGTGTGGGATCTGAAAGAAAATAACTTGGGGAAGAATGTCAAAGCAGATATGGAGAGAGGCGGTGTATTTTCCTCTCTTTTCCCCTATTTAGATGAGCTAAAGCAGTAAGGGGTCCCAGATATTAGGATATCGTTTGAGTAACAATATGGAGAATGGGAGAGAGAGGGTTAAAGATGGATGGAAGCTGTTTCCCATCTGCATGGTGTTTCTCCTGGCTGTTCTCTGTGTAATCTCTGAAAGTGGAGGAAAACTTTCCCTGTGCGTCTGAAGGCACAGCATTTACTCATTACATATCAAAATATAGAGCTTGTATTTATTTAATTTGAGTGTGTTTTGCTTAAATCTCTGCCTGGCAAATTATATTTCCTGCCACAACAGAGCCCTCCTTAACATGTACGAATTTTCAGGGTCTTAAAGTCCAGTGGCTGTGCTAGCATTGCTACTTTATTGCCTTTCTTCTGTCTTTCTAGTGTACTTGTCTTCTGCTGTCTGCACTCCTGTCCCAGCCTCTCTCCCGCCTGAGGGTCCGTGGCCCTATGGACGCCCCTGTGCAGATTTTCCGGGAGGAGCTGGGCTCCTCCTGCACGCCGGGGCCCTGCCGTCCCCCCAGCACGAGCAGCAGCTGGCTCCTGGGATGGGGGGACTACGACAGCAACAGCACCGGCACGTTTGGGGACGCCCAGCACAACCACACCAGCATCTCCCCCGCCATCCCCATCATCATCACTGCTGTCTACTCAGTAGTCTTTGTGGTTGGTTTGGTGGGAAACTCTCTGGTCATGTTTGTCATCATAAGGTAAGGCGGAATGCTTGGCTTTGGAGCGCTGGTTGAAAGAAATGCACGGGGCAGTCACTAAATCTGTTGAGGGGAGGGGAAATAGTTGTGGCTGGAGGAAGCTTCCTAGGAGTACAT